>MQRK01221962.1:0-20716 GCA_001938485.1 Girardia tigrina | reverse complement strand
TCCCCGAAAGTAAGACATATGTCTTACTTTCGGGGTACGGCTTATATTAGCTGACCCTTCTGAAACTCCCGATACGTCTTACAATCGGGGGTGTCTTACTATCGGGGAAACACGGTATACTCGCGTTTATATATCAAAGCAATGTTTATGTAATCATTATGTCATTTAAATCATGAAAATACTTTCAATAAAGTTGAAGAGAATTGTGTTTGGACATTGATTTGAGGATCAAAGGATTTGATCAGCAATGCTTCACACATCACCCTCTCCCAGTAATTATCAACTTGTGAACACAAAATCTTAAAATTACTAGCATCAACTTTTTGTAAAGTTTTTGGCAACTTATTTTCGAAATATTTGTGCATATTAATAACAATATATTGCTAAGTCATGGATTATCATGGATAATGCAAGAACTCATAGTTCTTCAGTTATAAGTGGGATTTGTATTAAATTTGGTTGTATCAAATGTCGAAAATGTGTTTTTTCAAAATTTGTGACATAAAAGTTCCAGTAAATGTTTTGATTTTAGTGATTTAGATTCAAGATTTAATTTGGAAATTACGACAAAAATATTTTGGGAATTATTAGGCAAAGAAGAAATTTTTAACGCTTTGTATAATTATTGCAACGCTATATTTTTTTATTAAAAAGCTAAGTATTTTATTCAATAAATTATAAGTAGAAAATTTTTTTTTCACTAAGTTAAGTTGAGTTAAAGCAAAAATTAAATTCTTTTAAAATGCAATTATTCTTGAACCTTTACAAAAATAGGCTTTAAATATTTCCTAATTTAATTAATAATTTAAAGGAAAATTATATTTATAAAAAATATTCTCTTTATCAATTAAGACTAATTAGCAATTAAATTTGTTGTTTAATTTGTGTTATAATATTAATATTGTAATTATTCCCTTTGAATTTACATTGTACTTGTATTTAATTTACCGAAGTGATTTTTGACAAAAAGAAGTCACTGAAACAATTCAACTAAAAATTAAAATATCAAGAGTATAAAGAACGATTTATCTCTTCAACTGAAATACTTTGAAAAAGTTCTCCATGATTTGATAAACAGGAATGACTCTTTTTATTTCTAAAATATATCTACGAGTGCATAAAAACGTTACTTAGCAACATTTATAAAAATATTTAATCTCAATATATAGGAAAATATGTAGTTTCATTATAATTTTCAATGTTTATAAAATATAAAATGTCTATTTATTGTTGTTTTAATTCATTGAATTTGTACTAAGTACACATATAAACTTTAAATATGCATATAATATAAATATAATAAATATAAAAGTATACTTACATAATATTTACAATAAAAATAATTTTTTTTGATAATTATTAATTTGTTGAGATAATATTTTAAAATTTATATTTTAGTATAATAAATATTAAATAAAAATAAAAAATAAAATTAATTAATTAATAATGTTAATTAAATATTGAACCTAAAAGTTCAAAAAAATTTTTAATTTGATCAACGGAAGTTGATCGTATAATTATTTATTTGAATGTTTATTTGATCATCATGGGTTGATCGTGTAGTTCAATTGATCATTGATAAAATAAATAAGATCAACAAGGAAGTTGATCATTGATAAAATAAATAATTCAAAAGCATATAAACGATTATTTAAGATCGAAAAACACAATCAATCAATTAAAGAATTAAAATAAAAGAATTAAATACTGAAATAGTATAGTGATTTACGAGTTAATTGATACAAATAAAACATTAATTGTTAAAAAAATTGAAAACTTGGAAAGCAAAAAGTTATCAAATTTTTATATAAATTTATATACCAAATTTTATATAAATTTTATATAAATTTATATATTTTATATATTTTTTTATAAATTTATATACCAAATTTTATATAAATTTTATATAAATTTATATATTTTATATATATATATATATAAATTTATTATATAATATTATATAATATTGCCTTAATATAAAAGGGGAAGATTTCAAAGTTTAATTGGTTATTGTACCCAATCAATATTTAAATCAAATATATTTTATTAGACGAATTTGTGTTCTTTACAAATACCATCATTATTATTTATATTGACATATGAAATCACCGGAATTTGAACTCTAGTGATGTCATAAGATTTGACATCATTGGAGTTCAATATTACTGAATGTGGTGAGGAATGACATCACCACATAGCCCCTTTGGAGAAGAACGGAGTTCGGGGTGGTTCTCGTCTTGGGAAAAACCGAAAGGTGGCTTCAGACGCTCGAGATTGATGGTTTGTTCGACATCCTGAATTTTAATTTTTGCAACATTACCTTTAATAGAAATAACCGGAAATGGTACAGTATAACGAGGCGTCATATGATGAGTATCTTTTTCACGGATCCAGACATACTTGGCTGAGAGCACTGAACTTGTCAGATGAGTTAATTTCTGGGCAGAGTTGCCAAAAGATGGGTTTGTATCAGAGTAGAAGAAGTGTTTTCTGGCGGCATGTAGAACTTCAAGATCATTATTAATCGTTTTTCTAAAAAGCTCATCAGGGAAAGCTGTTCCAGCTCCGAATAACATAACACTAGGAGAAGCCCCTGTAGATAAATGAAAAGTATTTCGCCAACCTAATAACACAAGTGGAAGAGAATCATGCCAGTTTGAAGAGGTACCTAAACAACGTAGAGAAGTCTTTAAGGTTCGATGAAAATGCTCGACAAGACTTTCGATTGTGGGTGATACGATGTTGTATGGACGTGTTTGAATCCAAGACATTTTGCAATAGCCTGAAATAAATTACTTTCGAATTGCCGACCTTGATACGTGATAACTTGAGAAGGTAAACCATACCGAGCAATCCAAGTGTTGACAAAATGTCTAGCAACATTTTCAGCAGAAATTGAGGAGATTGGAACTACTTCAGGCCATCTTGTTTTCCGATCGATCATTGTTAAAATATAAGAGCATCCATTTGAAGGCGGTAGTGGACCGACAATGTCTAGATGTACAATCTCAAAATGATTGCCTGTTGGAAATCTGATAACTGGTGGTTTAATATGCCGCGTCACTTTCTGTTTTTGGCAATCGGTACATTCTTGGCACCATGTCTTGATATCACGTCTGATGTTTGATCAGACAAAATGAGTATGAATCAGCTCGAATGTTGCTTTTCGACCCGGATGGTGCAATTTGTGGAATGTTTCGAAGATGCGCCTGCGTAAACCGGTAGGAACGATGATTCTTCGGACACCGAGATCCAAAGAATCATAAGTTATACCATCAGTGTCGGTATAATGATTTGGGAAATCAGCGAGCTCTTCTTTGGAAAGATTTTCTGACTGAAGCAACTCGAGAGCTGAATCTGGGAGAAGTGATATTGTTGAAACTGGATTTCTGGATAAAAAATCAGCAACAACATTTTTCTTGCCGGGAAGATGTGAAACTGCAAAATTAAATTGTGATAAATATAAAATCTGTCGATGTGACGGGTTTTTCATTTGGATAAGGTGCACCAGCGGCTTGTGATCGGTTAATATCTCGAATTGGCGGCCTGAAAGAAAATGTGAAACAGCGTCATGAATTGCTAGGAGTTCTCGATCGAATGCTGAATATCGGGTTTCAGTGTCTGAAAGTTTTCGAGAGAAAAATTCAATAGGTTCAAGGATCTGTCCCCTATTTTGATGCAATGCAGCTCCAATTGCAATATCGGATGTGTCACAGGTTAACTGTAACTGTAATGATGGGTCATAGAACATAAGAGTTGGACAATCGGAAATTTTTTTCTGAATTTCGGAAAATTGGTAAGTTAAATCTTCAGTCCAATTGAGTTTGAGAGTCTTAGGTCCAGATGAAAAAGAAACCATCGGTGCAAGAATTTCAGAAGCATGTGGTAAGAATCGATAATAGAATTTTACCATGCCGATAAAACTCCTGAGCTGGGATACTGTGACTGGCAATGCGAGTTCCGAGATTGCTTTTATCCGATCTGGAATAGGAGCAATGCAGTCGGAATTGATTTGTAATCCAAGAAACTTCACTGAAGTCTGAAAAAAATACATTTTTTAGTATTAATCTGGAGATTGTTTTCATGCAATCTAAAGAAAAGCAAACGCAAAGTATGGAAATGTTGATCTTCATTATTTGATGCAATGAGAATGTCATCCAGATAAACAAAAACACCATCGAGGTCAGCTGTAACTGTATCATTGTAGCGCTGGAATGATTGAGCTGCATTTCTGAGACCAAAAGGAATTCGAAGAAATTCAAATAAGCCAAATGGGGTGATTATTGCAGTTTTCTCTATGTCCTCATCCGCGACAGGGATCTGGTTAAAAGCTTTTTTCAAATCAATTTTTGAAAATACTTTTGAACCGGTGAGTCGATGAACAATGTCAGTGATCAACGGCATGGGATATGAATCATGCACTGTGAGGGAATTTAACGCTCGATAATCTCCACATGGGCGAAATGATTTGTCCGGTTTTTCGACAACATGAAGAGCTGAGGCCCATGGGGAAGAAGAACGACGGATGATACCGTCTTTTTCTAACTGTCGAAATTCTTCTTGAACTGCCGATCTGGATTTAACTGGAAGTTCGCGTCGCTTGTGCCTGACTGGATGACATGGCTTGGTGATTATTCGGTGGACCACCGGATGAACTGGAAAGAAAGCCGGATCGCGGGACAAACAGTTGGGAGCAGAATCTTTGATGAATGATTGTATAACGGCCGTCTTTGAACAACTCGATATGATTGACGATAAAGAAGTCGATGGGATCGAAATTTTGGAAAACGAATGAGCTTCAATAATTTTATGAGACCTACAAACCATTACTGCTTAAGAAATCGGCTCCAAGAAGTGGGTGGACTGTGTCGGCAACGGTGAAGGTCTACTGAAAATCTTGTTGAAATCCAGAGAGCTTGAATTGAAGTGAGATGGTTCCATAGGTCTGGATTAGCGAACTGTTGGCGTCACGGAGAGTGGTTTTCGGAGAGTTTGTTGGTGACATTCTCTGAGGAATAATAGAAAGGCACGAAGCGGAGTCAATTAGGAAATCAATGCTGTTGTTTTTGAGACCGGAATCGGATTGAAATTGAGCGTTGAGCATGAACAAGCCTAATGTAAGGTCGTCTAAACGGACTTGAGCGTCTAGAGACTCTACTCATTTTTTGAAAATGTACATCCTTGCAAACATCTGATGGCCTTTGAACCGAAGCGATTATGGTAGACGCAGATTGGATCACGGAGAATAGAATCGGAATTAGATTTAGACCAACCACAGACGATACAGCATTTTTTTGCTTTGTTGGCGAACTGGTTATTGAACGAACAAAGTAAAACATTTTTCCGTTTGGACGATCTTCTGATAAGGGAACGTGAATCTGGTCAGTTGACATAGGAATTGTCTGCTGAATTCTGAGTTAAAAGGGTTGTTAAAAAAGATACTTGTTTAGAAAGCTCTTCGACTGTAGAACAAAGGTCAGTACTCTGTATATTTGTGGAACTTGAATTTGTTGATTCCTGGAGAACTCGATCTGCAATTTTGGTCAAATCAGTAGGGTCTGATTTATCGGAGCTTAATAATATTTGACGGATGTGGGCTGGCATCGCGGATAGGAGTAATGCTTTGACGAGTTCAGGATTTGGAGGACTGTCGGGTTGAAGGGAATTCAATTCAGCGATGGTTCTTGAGAGGAATTTTGATGCTGAGGCATTGCCCAGTGTTTGAGGTTGGAAATATTTTTTAAATATTTCTGATTGATATGGACTGTAATGACTGAAAATAACATCTTTCAGCTCTTCATATGGCAGAGAAGAATTGAGACATTTGACAGCGCTGGATCCGAGTTTCTGGAGGAGTTCAGAAGGGAGATTGTTGAGGAGATACTTGGCCATTGTCGAAGAATTGTGATTTTTGTTGAACGAGAATTCGAAGATTGTGAACAAAGAAAGGGGCGTACCGTCATCATCAACAAAGAATGCCCGAGGTTGAGGTAGGATTGAGTTGGCTGAATCTTCGGCGAATTCTGACACCATTGTAAAAAAACACAAATTCGTCTAATAAAATATATTTGAATTAAATATTGATCGGGTTCAATAACCAATTAAACTTTGAAATCTTCCCCTTTTATATTAAGGCAATATTATATAATATTATATAATATGTCCCGGGGTCAGTTGATGCAATTGAAATTGACATTGCAATTGCACATTCCGATGATGTCATGACATATGAAATTATCTGAATTTGAACTCTAGTGATGTCATGAGATTGGACATCATTTGAGTTCAATAATACTGAATGTGGTGAGGAATAACATCACCACAGTAATAATTATAGAAATAGTAATAATGAAAGTAATAATTATAGAAGTAATAATAATAGAGGTAACAATAATTATCGAGGTTCAAAAGGTAATTATCGAGGAAATAACAATAATAATTATCGGAATAATAATACTGGATTTAACAAAAATAGTGATAATAAAATAATAAGAGGACAAGTAAATCAGGAAGGAGAAATGAAATGTTTTACATGTCAAAGATGGGGTCACTTAGCAATGTCCTGCCCATCAAATAGAAAATATTACCTCAAAAAATTTATAATTTATATTATCTCATTTTATTGTTAATTTATTATTATATTCTAGGCGTATTTTCTCATATGAAAAAGGTATTCAGTACGCCTGTTCCCCCGATCCCCGAGAACCGGATGGTGAAATTTGTGATTATATCTCGACCTTGGTGTCACTGTGATGAGCTCATATTTTGAATTTATTTACGTTTGGGTAGAACAGAGGATGATTTATAAAAATATCGCTTAGAATAGATCGACATAAAGGATTTCATCGTTTATTCCATGTCTTGATCAATATCTCCCCAAATGATTTTAAAGAAAATTCAAACATCCTTCTTTCGTTTCTACATTGTTCTTAATCGAAATACATTTCAAATCTTAAATTTTCTTCTCGATATTATTATTTTTATTATCCCAACAATTAACTATCGTTAGAATCCATAAATCGACAATTTCACCAAGGGACTCACTCGTGGAACAATTTTTTTCATCTGCTTCAATTCAATTAAGAATTTTAATTCAAAAGAAAAGAACGATCTTTAAATAATTTTATTACTCAACAAATCTTTTAAATTGTGCACATCAATATTTGTTTTCAAGATCAATAATTACATTATATAAACAAATCGCAGTTTTTTATTTTTCAATAATCTATTTTTTATCAAATTTCATTTTTTTCAGTCTGTATACAAAATGCATTATTTTTCAGACATGCATTTTCTTTTAACTTCCCATCAGAAAATGGTTAGTTTTAAACAAGTTTTATGTCATTATAAAAGTTGCGTTGGTTGATGGAGAAGAACTTTCAACATGCACGCGACTTTCTTTTGTCTTCAATTCCAAACAAATTGGTTGTAAAGTATATTTTTTAAGCACAGTGATTGACTAAAGTTATATATAACAAACTGATTTCGATTTTAGAGATATAAAAATATTTAGTTTCCGATTTAGAGTGACATATTCTTCATTCATTCTAAATTTTTCTTTTGTTGGAACTTGAGGTGCCGGAGTAAGGCTTGAATTATGAAGAGGTTTATTCTGAACTGAGAAGAATGTGAATGTGATGGCTCAAATAAAAAGTCATAATTTTAAGATTATTCGTAATATACATTATAAATTTGTATTTTAAATGTATCTTTGAGTCACCAGATTTAATAAAAATCGCATTAATTTTCTACTATAAATAATTTAATGTTGTTATTACACTAAAGATGTTACCGAACCGAAGCTTTCCAACCCTCGCTTTAAGTAATCAAGACTTTCATATATTTTTAATAAAATAAATAATTACAATCATTTTTAATTACTATTGCGTCTTTTAAGAGCCCAGTACTTTTGCTATAAACTATTGCGCATCCACAAAGAAAAAAGAGCATCGTTGGTCTAAAGCAGTGCTGCCCAACCAGGCGATCGCGATCTACGAGTCAATCGCGACACGACTTTGGGTCGATCTTCTACTACAGACTGAAAATAAAAAAAAATGTTTGTAAAAAAAAATTTGTAAAAAATTTTTTTTTTGTAAACACAAATATTAAAAAGAAATTAAGCAATCACTATACTTCTCCGTTTTTTAGTTTGCTTTGCAAAAGTTTGTTCAAACGCTCTTCATCAAATTCATTTGTTCGTCCTGAACGAGGTGCATCCTTGAGGTCAAAATTGCCAATTTTAAATTTTGCGAACCAATCACGAGCGGTTCTATCAGCTATAGCACCTTCTCCGTATACAGTACAAAGCTCTCGGGCAGCGTCTGCGGCTTTGGCGCCTCGATTATACGCAAACAATAGATGGTGTATCTTGTATTATAACATAATGTAAAAAAATAGTATGTATTTCTAACTTCCCAATCTCCCCTTAAACTACAACTATAACAACAAGTCGATCGCGACACATTTTTAAGAAAAAAAGTCGATCTTACGTACACAAAAGTTGGGCACCACTGGTCTAAAGCATTAGAATTTGACTGTGAACTCTGCTGTAACTTTTAATAATACAAATTCTTGCATTGTGACTTCAGTAAGTTTTTTTAAACTTCTCAGATATAAATAAATAAACAAACAATTATTGAAACAAATAACAAAACCTCGACGAACTGAAGAAGCACGATTGCCTAAAGTCTTTCGACAGAAATTAGTTTCTCAATTTATTCAACAGGAAGCGATTTTAGTTATTGTTTTTGATTTCACCTTTCTATGCATCAGCACCAAAGCTAATGCCGACCGTATGAACCACCTATCGAAAGAGTCTCAAGAATCTTCCTTCAATGAAAGAATGTCTCGGCCGTTCCATGTACTCGTATTCGAATATTAGATAACATGACGAGTTTAAAGATACATGAACTTTTTCAATAGAAATCCATGTATTGTTTCAGATAAAACAATCTTTTAAATGAATTGCTGGTCCGAACAAACGGGTTTGTTTTTCTGTTTCTGTATTACATTTTATCTTTGTAATATTATAATTTAGTACAAGAAAGTTGAATTAAAAGCAGAATTAAGATCGTGTAATTAAATTTATTTTTTACGTACTTAGTCAAAAATCGACAAGGAAATTAGAAAAGTAGCTTTAAGACACCGTCATTTTACTATAAAAATTCTACCATATGATTCAAATAGCTAGAGTCCTAATTCGCCATGGCAAAAGATAGTCGACATCATTGACAAGTTTCTTCACTCCTGGCAGTCATTGCCAGAAAGACCTGCCCCTTTCATCTCTGAGAAAGAGTTGCTAACAAGCAATACGAAATCCTGAAAATAGTTTTCATCAAAAAGAGTAAAAAAATAATAATTCGCATGGATGGAAACAATATTAAGGACATGGCAAACAATCCTTGGCCTTCCACAGAATTCGCGTTAAGTGCTGCCAACATCGATTAATGTGAAACCTCCGTAAAAATCCCGATTATAAACAAAAGATCGCTTATAACAGACTAAGGTAAACATCACAAAGTTTCATCTAAAAACATAAAAGAAAACACTTCGAAAAAAATAATTCGATAGAAATAATTCAATTTTTTTTCTTTGAAGCTAAATCTTGCGTAGTAGATGTATTAAAATTTTTATAAATTAGGCATACGAAACAAAGTAAACAATTCGGCATAAATGGAGCAAAAATCATTCAAAATTTCAACTATGGTGCAAATAGTATTTGTCCCGACATAAACTAAGTTTATCCAGGTGCACCTGGTTTTCTGTAAAATATTCCACAAATTTATATAAATTAAGTAAAATAAATAAAATTATTTTTAATATTTAGTTAAAGATATTTGTTCGCATACCATTACATGAATAATAATTTAAATAAATAATAAAATTAGAATAAGTATAAAATATGTAAATGCAATACATTATCAATGTAATAAATTAATGTATAATAAATAATAAATAAGAGAGGCAGAGTCTTGTGAAGGTTAATTTGATATTTCTGAAAAATAAATCGTTAAAGCTTTTTTTAAGAAATTGATTATTGTATATATTGCTGAATTTTGTATACTATCATCAGCATTTACAATTATGTTAGTTTTAATGGAATTGTTTTTATATTTTTTTAATTATTCAAGATATTATTGTATAATAATGGTAAAAGTTTTGTAGCGACAAAATCAAAAGCCAAAATTCGAGAATAAATAAGACTTTATTTTAATTCACAATTACTGAGCTCGACTCAAATCTCCGCCTATTTTCCAATTATTGAAACAAATACTGATTTAATTCAGCACGTCATTCACAGTTTTAAATTTTAATTAAAGATTTTGGGATTTGAAACGACTTTACTTTTTCCATTTTGAATGTTTATTAATGAGTGTTATATTTATAATAATTTTTAAAAATACGACTCATAGAGTAAATCAAAGCCCTTCGTAAAACAGAGAACTGATCTTTTGAAACATAAGAACTTCTATTTTAACAATGTAAGTAATGATCAAGAATCTTACTTGACCGATTTGATTATGAGTGCTCATTATTTTTGGTTTTGAGATGACGATTAGTATGTATCAATGTACAAGTCTTTATAACTATAAAAATTAAATTTATTAACCAGATTAGCTTGCAACTCACAAGTCGTTTTCGATTTATTTGAAAGGAAGCTATGAATTTTGGATGCCATCGTGCACCTCAACTCCTGTCGAGTATTAAGCCTGAGGCTTTATAGGAGGCCTGGGACGCTGATGGTTCTCAGCAAGCACTAACCCAATGTTGGGGTCAAGCATGCTTTAGTTCCGCCTGTCCGAAGATGCAACGACGTCATTACAACACCCTTCACCGGGATTGATTCATCCCAGATCATTAAGATGCAATCCAACCATCGACAGCGAGGTCACTACTCCCCACTGCCTTCACACCCAGATTGTATAGCTTAGCCTAGTGAATGGATTGCTGGCCCATTCCTGAATACGATACATTGCCGGCATTATCCGCAATGAAAGGCTAGCTTTCGGGCACTTTAGCCTAGAGACGGAATCGAACCCAGTCTAGTTTCTCAGGGATACTACGTAGAAGTATGCCCACTGGCCGCACAGTCGATCCCTGAGATGCCATCGTAACCACTTTGACACTATATATATATATATATATATATATATATTCCTGCTTTAGATATTTCAGAATATGGTGTTTTAATTATTTATTTGTGCTCATCAATATATTTTCTTCTTTCACAGTAGGGTACCCTCAATTATTAAAATGCCTTCCCAGAATTAATATTTATTTAAATAAACAAAGTTGTCGTTTAAAATGTTTCTTCAACAGTGAATTCTTATGGTCGAAATAATTTATATCTTGATCGAACTTAAGCAGAATTAATTAAAGAAACATGTTTTTTAAAAATAAATTAAATAAAATAACTCTTAGAAATTTTAGTAAAGCTAAAATTTAAAGTAAAATCAAATTTAAATTTCTAATGTGAATAATTCCGGGAAAATACAATTTTTCGGTATGAAGAAGAAAATGTATATATATATATGAATTAATGTTAAAAGTTTGTTGTTTAAAAAGATTGTAAATAAGCGGAATCACCGCACAATTATTTAAAAATAGTTACAGTTTCAAGTGTTTTGAATCTGAATGAGTTTGTATTGAAACCGAATTAATGACAACTCACTTTAATAAAATAATCGATAAACATTTATCATTCACGGATTTCAGTTTAATCAGAGAAATTTCGGATATCAGTTCTGAGGACAAATCGAGTCCGATTAGTTTGATCCAAAAACAAGTTCGATTTAATACCGCCATTAGCAGCAATCAATTTCTCAATTCATCTGTGATTTCCGATGCGTCTTTATTGGAATCAGAAATTCGATTTTATCAAATAACGACCAAATCGAATTACGACTCGAATATTCGTAATAATTACAGTAATTACAATGATAATAATTCGACAAAAATTCGACCGTATGTAAATACCAAGAACGATTGCAATCCATCAATTCTTCCATCGAATAATGCTAAAGGAAGAGAACGAGAAACAGTCCTCATAAGGAGTATAAAATTTGATTGGATGCGCAACGCGGACCCATCTTATTTAAATAATTTGTAAATAACTTTTGATAATTTCGTCATATATATTTTGAAGTTATTTACTTTCCAACTTCTTGTTCTCTTCTTTAAGTTAGCTAAAGATTATATAAACAGAACTAACTTAACCCTTAACTACTCGCACTAGAGAACTAATTTTTATATGGCCTAAGTAAAAGTTGTTTATGGACTTGATTTTGTACGTCGAAAACACTCAGTTTCATTGGTGAAATGTAGAAAATGTAATTAAGAGGTTTCGGAATAAATGTTTGACTTTTTTTCTCTACTAAAGACTTTTGTTTTCTTAAATTCAATTTTTTATACTTGAGTTTAGTCGCTTAAGTAGGTAGGTACCAAAATAAGGTACGACTACCTAAGCGTTTATGAAGTTATTATCGATCATTTATCTCGGTATCATCAAATATTGATGCGATTTTAAACATTTTATGACATAAGTTTGAAGGATTTATTTATTTACAATTAACTAGTGGAGGTTTTATTCAAGAAATTTGATAGTACGTATTTAATTTGACTGAAAAAATGATCTCAAAGTATATCAAACGTGTTAATTATAGTAGGTGAAAGCTTAAACCACATTATATTTATACTTTTGTGTACTGTTATATATAAAAATACTGAAATCCTATTGGTCAGTGCCACAGGTAAGGTTGTTTTTTTATTGAAAAAGTCGACCTTGATCTTCTGCTGAGTATAAAGAAGGTTTGTGGCTAGTTAGTTAGTTAGTTTGTTTTATCCAAAATTATAAAAGTTCAGGATTTCAACACTTTAAAAATACATAAATTTGACTAGTCAAATGGAAAACTTAGAGTTTTCTACGATTTTACATTAATATTTTGGGAAAAGTGTACGTCGAACTTTTCCTGTGTATGACGAGTATCTTTGGAAAGTTTGAATGCATTTGGTCATACTGTCTTCAAAAGCATAGCGAACAGAAAATTAAACAGGCATACAAACACAGATTCATCTTTATATATATATATATATATATATATATATATATATATATGATTAATTTATAAATAATTATGCATTATTTTATATTTATATATAAATATTCATGCTAAATCTTTTAATAATCGTAATTGTTTATTTATATTTATCGTCATCTCATATTATAAATTGACAGCCACTTTATTACCAAGGAATACTCATTAGAATTTACTATAATTTCCAATTAATTTCATCCAAATATTTCTATTATTATAAAAATAATTCTTTTTCTTTTGCCAATTCTTTCCATTTATTATCTTTTCCAAGACTTTTGAATAATTTGTGGTTTTCATTGTTAATGGTTATCTGATTTTTTCTCGTGATTTTAACATTAATAATCACCCTTGTATTTGTACAATAATAATATTAATAACTATTTACGGTTATTATTCGTTTATTATTACATACTTATTTTATTTACAGCAGTTAACAATATGAAAAGTAAAAAAATAGGAAAGTTAAGCTTTATTGTTGAAATTGGTTCCACTTCGCCCAACGTGCAGAGATACGATGTCATTGGATTGTGTTTACTTTGTGCAATGTTTGACAGTTAGGATTGGATAGTTATTAATAGTACTAATTTGATTTTCAATACATTTATTGGCATCACAATTGGAATTGCAACAAGGACAATTCTCCATAAAACTTTTGTAGCTAGTCATCACTCTTGATTGATAATTTTTTCATTCTACTTCCAAATATCTAATTACTCAAACAAATTTAAATTTTCATTTAATTTACAAAATCGATTTTAGAATAATTTACAATTTAAATTAAAAATAATTTTAATTATTTTTTTTTAATATTGTAAATATATTATTTATGATATATTAATTTATGATATACATTAATTTAATTTTAAAGCTGTTATTTATATTTTAAAATTGTCTAAATAATCAAACGTTTTAATACATTTAAAATATCAATCTTCGATCTTGGTTGGAGAAACACAATCCTAAAACAACATACAATAAACACCATTCAAAAATATTCCTCGCAGTAGTGATGTTGGAATTTTTGTCGTTTTTGACGCCTCACTAAGTAGACAAATGAACAAAACTAATAGATTCTTTGAATTTATCGTCATATGTCCAATTTTGATATTGTTTGTCAAAAGCAAGTCATTTGAGTAGCCGGACCCCATATAGCTAATGCTTTTTTTCTGTATCTTTTGATCTCAAATCATTCCAGTTTCCTGCTCATTTTTCTTGAACTCTGCCCATAGTATTTTTAAGTTTTTATTTCCAGTTTTTATTTGAATATGATGGATGTTTGCTTGAAGTTTACTTCATCAAGTGATACTGACTCTACCACTTTTTGTATTTTTTGTATTTTTTTGTTTTTGTATTTTTCCGCTATATCAAACTATTTTTTTGTACTTTATCTCGTTGAAATTTGCTTATTTTGATTTCTCGTTTGAGGGTTAAGAAGAGACTGTAATTAAATGAAGAAATTTGGAAAACCAGGAAACTGTATTTTGAAATATTCACAAAACTGGCCAATTACCAATTTAAACAAAAATAATTAAATCACACTCTCCCTTGTCTTCATAGCACAAACACAGACGCTGTCCGTGCACTGCAATGTTCCACTTTTCTTTATTGCCTTCACCCCTGCGCAAACGTAGTCCGCGAACTTTGCTAGTCAGACAATTGTTTTTTGCGGCCTGTTTCTGCAACAGCAGTAGTATCTCGGTCTACCTGTATCTGGTAATAAAGGCAGTTGAAACCGATTTATCGGCCATGCGGCGGTCGCTGTCTGTTCCAAGGGTTCATGTCCCGCCTTAACTCGAATTCTAGCCAGTCTAACCAGTGTTTCGAGGTCTGGTGCTTTCCCAAGTGTCTCGGACTCCAGGTTCCTCATTGCGGTCTCGGGTAGCCCATTAACGAATGCTTGGGCTATGAAGGCCTTTCGGTCTTGCCCATTACCGCAGATCACGGACGCCGATCGCTTCAATTCTGCCATAAAAACGTCGACACCTTCACTTGGAACCAACCGTCTGGATGTAAACGTGGCCCATGACAGTCTCGGGCTCGGGACAAAGGCTTCTGTGAGCGCGGCTGCTCTTTTTTCGAAATCCCTCCGCGTCTAGTCGTTGAAACCTCGGAACACCACTGAGGACTAGCCTGTCAGTGCCAGTGTCAGCATCACTGACTTATTTTCGTTGAGCGTATCAGCGCACCCACGGAATCGCTCGATCCAGATTGCGGCGTCTTCACGCCCATCGTACGCTGGAACGATCTTCAGGATTTTCATCAAGGCCGCGATAGCTTGAGAAGGAACTGGAATTAAATGAAGAAATTAGGAAGACCAGGAAACTGTATTTTGAAATATTCACAAAACTGGAGAATTACCAATTTAAACAAAATAATTAAATCACAAGGATGTATTACTGTATATAAGTATTGCCTGAGATTACGAATTAATTTGTCTATTCAAAACCAATTTCTAATTGTAGAGAAGAGATAAGGCAAAACAGAATGTTTTATTTGACAACAATTTAAATAATAGTGAACACATATATTATTTAAACAAAAGTAACATAAATTACACAACATTCACTCTCACTAGAGAATAAATGTTAATCCAATTAAATAAGCTGTCATGTGAATAAGAGAGAAACAACAAGATCCTACGCTTTAGAGATCTAGTCGTTCCGGACGTACGTTTAACCGCATAGACCTTCTGAGAAGTTTACACATCGTTTTAGACTGCTGTTAAATATTATTATTACCGCTTTCTTCGGCAGAAGTTGAAGTTTCTAAGACGCTGATGTCGCTCACAGATTTTTGCAATGCATCTTCCTGAAGATCCTCACTCTCCTGAGTAGAGAAAGTAGTTACTTCTTCCGATTCCTCAGCAGTGGGTGTCAAATTAAATTCATTATTTCTGGGCATAGGAGCTAAGTCATGAAGCGATATGGTAGATTCGACACCATTTTGATGGCGAATATGAGCGTATTTAGGAGTCACCAAAACTAGCTCAATCTCATCGATTAGAGGGTCCGATTTGCAGCTTCTAACATGCCGCTTTAGTAGTACATGCCCTGGTGAAGTTAACCGTGACGGCAAAGAGCTACCGGTAGACTATTGACTACTAAATGACAGAAAGCGATCATGAGGAGTAGCATTCGTAGCGGTACAAAGTAGAGATCGAACCGCATAAAGCACTTCTGGTAACACAGACTCCCATAACTTTTCAGGCAGATTTCGCTCTTTCAGAGTCAGTTGAACAGTTTTCCATACAGTTGATGCGCTCGCACTGATCATTAACGCGTGGATTGTAAGAAGTTGTGCGACTTTTGGCAACTCCACAAGACGTTAAGAATGAGGATACTTCTGCAGACATGAACTGAGCACCCTGATCTGAATGTATATAAGCCGGCATTCCAAAAATACTGAATAGTTGCTACAAACACTTAGTTACAGTAGAAGCAGATACATCGGAAAGGCAAAAGAAAACCTTGAGTACTGGTCTACCAAAACGAGTAGGGCCCACAAAATCCATGCTCAAGCGTTTAAATGGAATAGTTGCTTTAATGAGGTGATTTGGATTTGTTTTAAAAATCTAGCTTTGAGTTGAGCTCAGATTTTACAAGAAGAACACACTTGTCGTACTTCATCAGTAGAAGAATGTAAGTTTTTACTTTTCACAAAGTGTAGTAGACGGCGCACTCAAGGATGACATAATCTACTATGAAGATCATTTAAAGAAATACTAAAAACTGTGGCACAAGTAGAGCGTGAGAGTGTGTCGGCAACTACATTTAATCGACCAGATCGATACATGATATCATAAGAATAACACGCGAGTTCCAATTGCCGTATGGCAATTTTATCATTTTTAATTTTATTGCCATATTTTTGATCAAACATAAAAGATACAGATCGCAGATCAATAACCAAAACAAAGTGACGCCCTGTTAGATAATGCCTCAAGCGTCGCACAGATTCGATAATAGCAGCACTTCTTTCTCCACAGAGGAGCTCCTTTTTCGGTTTTGCTCAGAGACTTAGAGTAAAAGGCAATTGATTGACCATTTTGGCATAAAGTGCAGCTAGAGCAAAGTTTGAAGCATCAATCTCAACGACAAAGGGAATAGAATTATCTACTGTAGTGAGTACAGCGTTATCAATCAAGAATTTGAGATCATTGAATGTGGTGGAGCACGCATCATCAAAGGGGAAGGTATGGCAATCTAACAACACTTTGACTCTGTCAGAGTAGTTTGGTATCCATTGAGAATGGTACGATTACAGACCAATAGGAATTTTGATCATTTGCCGAACGCAAATCTTTCAAAGGCTGTAGGCGATTTGCATCTGGTTTAATTTGACCATCGGTAATTTGATATCACAAGAAATTAATAACCGACTGCCGATATGAACACTTACTTTCGTTTAAAGTAATGTTGATTGTCAAGGCTGCATTCATAAAGTTTTTTAGATGTGTATCGTGTTCTTCATAGGTTGAACCACAAACAAGGACATCATCTAAATAAGCATAGACAACATTAAGATTATACTGCTGAATAAACTCATTAATGACTTTTTGAAAGCAGGAGACAGCGTTCTTTGAGTCAACAGGCAGGCGGCAGAATTGATACAAACATCTATCAACCTCGAAAGCTGCATAATGTTTTTCCTCTGGTTGGATTTCTGGTAGGAAATTTGATTATAAGCGCTTTTGAGATCAAGAGTACTGAAGTCTCTGTAACGCGCTATTTTGTGTACCAAATCATCGATTCTGGGAAGAGGGTAAGCGTTTAGATGCGTAAATTTGTTGATGATTTGTGAGAAGTCAATTACTAGTTGTTTCTTGTGGTGCACATCATTGACAATTAGCACCTGAGCTCTCCATGGAGAGTCACTTTGCTCGATGATACCTTCCCTCAGCAGTTGTTGAGACTCTTATTTTATAAATTGTCGATCATCACTAGAATAACGTCGCGATGGAACAGACACAGGCTTACAATTACTAGATAGGTTTGAAAATAGAACTGGATGTTGAATTGACATAGCAAGGATGTTGCAGACAGATAAAGTGGGCTTATCGTCGTCAAAAGTAATCGATATATTTTTATGCTGGCACATAAAGTCATAACCAAGCAAAACATCACAACATAAATTGTCTAATACGAAGAATTTGATGTTATAGTACTCTTCGTCTTTAATACAACAGTTAACTAGACAATAGTCTGTAATCCTTGAACGGTGAGAAGTGCTGGCGAGAGTGACAAATGCAGATGAAGGAAACTGTTTTAAAGTGAGTTGATGCGCAATCGACTTTTTGATAAAATTATCAGAGCTAGCTGTATCGATCAACGCTTTAAAAAAAGTGTTTCTTTACGCTTTAAAATGTTGCCATTTATAACCATATCAATTATAGCACGAGAGACAGGGCTGTCAACAGCTGATGAAATGACTGACAGAATTTATTGATTTGTGGCAGCCGAAATATTTATAGATTTTTTAGAATGACATACCTTTGAAAAATGCTCCTTTTTACTGCATTTGTGACAGACCACATCACGTGCTGGGTATAAATAAATAATTGTGCAGTATGTGAAAAAATGGAAGTAAAAAAATGGATTCATATGTGCCACACAAATTGACGGAACTGCAGATGATCGACCGCAAAAGCAAGTACGCATCTTTATTACTTCGCAATTCATTTATTATTTATTCATTAATATTTAATCTAAAACAATAACATATAACATTGTTGTGATTATAACAAAAATGCATAAAAATTAAAATATTTTTATATAAAAAATTACTAAATATTGTTGCGATACTATAAACTAAATAATTGTGGTCAAATTATGTCAATATATGTTTTCATTAACTTTAAATTTAGGAAAATACAAAAATGGAGACGTTGGGATGACATGGACTGAAATCGTTTGGCTTATCGAAGGTTAATTGGTAAAATGTTTAGATTTAATTTTAACCAGAGAAAGTTTTGATTATTAATTAATATTATAACTATTTTTCCATTTGTTTTCAAATAACTAGAATGACACAGAAAATTATTAATAAAAAAATAGCGAAAGTGGTTTAAATAATTGTTGTATTGACAATTCGACTTGTGATATTAATTAATGTTCGAAAAATCGTATTGGTGCTGTAAATACTAATAAAAGTTATAAACAATATGTAAGTTCTCTTAACAAAAACTAAACGTTTGAATTTTTTCCTTATTTTTTATGTAAATACACAATGTTTCTCTTAATTAAAATATTAATATAAAAAAGAAGAGAGTGAGGAATAAAATCGTTGCATTTCATCAAATTTAATAAAAACTTTTCGTGAAGTCAGAACTTAATAAACAGTCTTCCTAGAAATTTTTAATTGCAATATTAAATGACGAAATCTCAAAGAATCTTACTTGTAAGTTTTGGCTGTTAGAGTATCGCCTAATGAAAAAGTATTGAGTCTCGTATCTTTTGCAATCTGTTCTGTTTTCAATTATAAGTTTGTCTATCTCCCTAATTCGATAAAAGAATAACTATTTTATAAATAGAAAAATATAAAATTTTGATGACAATTAAGACAAAAGTCTTCCTTTAAATTACAAAACTTAAAATAAAGCTAAGTTAAATAAATTTGTAAATTATGAGGCAAGATTCAGTTGACTGAAAATCAGTTTCAAAATATAAAAAAAAGTAATTATTTAAAGTTAATTTATACAAACGGTGTCGACTCGAAGATCTTTGAGATGATTTGCAAATATATCGTAATGAATATTCTTCTAAAGGTTCCGTCATATTAAATAAATCCGAAGCTAAAAAAGGAACTTTTCCTGTCTACGAAAGTTAAAGAACCTTGAATAACAAATTTTCTGGTTTCAATATTTGTAACTTTATGATATTTTATATTTGTATCATTATGATTATGCTTACATAAATGAACATGATTGCATTCGCTATTGTTTAGTGTTTGGAAAAGCCCGATACTTTCAAGCCCGTTCGGGCTCAAGTCCAGAGAGTTTTTCTAGCTTTCGAGCTTGTCCCCAATATTGAAAAAAAAACGTTAAGTCATGTTTTACAGTAATAATAATCAATGTTTTATTAGACATTTTCTTTCTCACTAAATACATTTTTGCGTACTAACCGCTGCCAATTTTCTCGATAATATCGTAACTATTGACGAGAAAACAATTTTAAATTTTCATCAAAAAAACTTTATACAAAAATTTATTTTTTAATACACTACCAACAACTTTAAAATTTCAACCAAAAAATCCAAGGCCATTTTTATAAAATTACAAAATAATTTTTTTCAAGAACAATCTTTGTTAATGAAGACGTATTTTAAGAAAACAAGAGCACTTAAAGACTTATCAAATAACGTGGAACGTAATTTTGTACAGAAATTATTTGCAACAGAAAATGATCTTTCTACGTCAATTGATGTTGGTTTAATGGTGCTAATAGCATCTAATAAATGCTTTAAATTTTCGGCTAATACACCATTATATTTTGAAAATGAAAATACTTGTTGTAAGTAGCGTTTATGCCACTTTCATTATTATCACATTCTAAAGCCATAATTTAACACCACCAAAAATTTATTACTATAACAATTCACATTTCTAAAACAAATTTTCCTGTTAA
>MQRK01221960.1:2641-13104 GCA_001938485.1 Girardia tigrina | reverse complement strand
AAAACGCCGCGAACAAAAACGCCGCGTGAAAAAACGCCGCGAACAATAACGCCGCTGACAAATACGCCACCGTTTCGACGCTGGGACATTTCAACGCCAGAAATTAGGAATTTTAGGAATAAAATGAAATAATTTGTTATTAATTGGGAATTTTAGGAATAAAATGAAATGATTTGAAATGAATTAGGAATTTTAGGAATAAAATGAAATGATTTGAAATGAATTAGGAATTTTAGGAATAAAATGAAATAATTTGTTATTAATTAGGAATAAAATGAAATAATTTGTTATTAATTAGGAATTTTAGGAATAATTTTAGGAATAATTTAGGAATAATCATTTTATTCCTAAAATTCCTAATTCATTTCAAATCATTTCATTTTATTCCTAAAATTCCTAATTTCTGGCGTTGAAATGTCCAGGCGTCGAAACGGCGGCGACTTTGTCCGCGGCGTCTTTGTCACGCGGCGTTTTTGTTCGCGGCGTTTTTGTTCGCGACGTTTAGTCCGCGGCGTTTTTGTTTGCGGCGTTTTGTCGTGATACCTTGTTATCAGGTCTTTGAAAAGACTTATTTTATTAGGGGATTTATCGCGTTTTTTTAGTTTAGGACGACCCGTTACTGTGTGACTTTGTCTTTTCGTTTATTATTATTAAACTGCCAAATTATTATATTAAATAATTGTTATAGGCAATTATAAATTCAAAAATTAAAAATAACATCGATATTTAGATCAAAAATAGCTAATAACAAAATAAAAAGAAAAACAGATAATTGGTAGCAGTTTATTTTGTTAACCGAAATAATAATTTCTGCATAAAATTTGTTGCTCGGTGATTCATGACGAAAACCCGATACTGGTCCTGACATTATCAGGTATATATTTGATTCAATACATTCCTCGTTGACGAAAATTTCAGATTGACTTTTGATTAGTTTTTATTTTATCTTGACATTAATTATTGTTTTTGTTTTACAAAAATTATTTGTTTTTCATAAAAAGGAAAAGGAAACTAAGTTCACCAAAACATCGAATTCCGTTCTTTGGTGAGCTTGGTTAACTACCTTACTAATTTACTTAACAGTAGAAACAACAAATCAACTACTTAGCTGTTTGGTGGTTCATTTGTTGTTTTTATACACATAAATTATCCGAGCGCAACACAAACCAGCGCTTAACAACATGCATATCGCTCCTTGCCCGCCACAAAAAGAAATCATTCCTATGGAGAATCTTGACCGGAGATGAAAAGTGGATTTACTTCGACAATCCAGAGCACAAAAAATCATGGTTAGATCCAGGTCAGACAACAACATCAACACCAAAACGCAATATTCATGGACATAAAGTTATTTTATGCATCTGGTGAAATTCTTTGGGACCTCTCTATTATGAACTATTGAAACCTGGTCAAACATTTACTGCACAACTATTGCACTTAGCACAAGAAATAGAGGCAAAAAGACCATTAATCTGCAAGAGTAGTGAGCAGATCATACAGCTCCACGATAATGCAAGACCTCATATTGCTTCAGCAACGAAAGAAGCAATATTTCAGTTGGGCTGGCAAGTTTTACCTGACGCAGCTTACTCACCAGACCTTGCACAATCAGATTACTACCTTTTCTGATCATTACAATATACCCTGGCTGTCAGATACTTCAAAAATAGTGATGAGGTCAGAAATTGAATAGACGAGTTCCTCGATTCCAAGTATGAAGGGTTTTATACTAGGGGTATTCATCTTTAGCCAGAAAATTTCAAAAGGTAATAGATTCAAATGGAGAGTATTTTGATAATTAAATCTTAATCATTATATTGTAACTCGTCTATGAATATCTAATGAAAACGTCGAGAAATTATGCATAAAATGTGAAATTTAATTGTCTATCATGTCTGGAATATAATCCAGTTCTTCATGTAGTTCTTCAGTAGTCATTATATTCTATATAATAAATCTTTTTTCATGCCTTTATTTCTAAATTCGTTATTTAACTGGACAAGTTCAGAGAATAGTCACTTATTATCAAAATGGTTAAGAACATTGACAATATTATCAACTGAAGTGCTGACCACCGGATCGAGCTGTGAAGGCCAAAAACTCTTCAATTTGGGGGAAATCATCGTTCTACGGGACTGATAGGCCGGTCTAGTATCCACCAGAATTCGATTGGACCCACTTAGTGCCAGTCAGTGTATTGCTAATTAACGGTCGCTCTACCGACTCGATGTGGCTTCCCAGACCGAATCCCGTCTATGTGATAGCCGATGTCTCTCGAAAAGGCGGTGGTTCGTTGACACGCGGCCTGATTACGTGGTAGGTGAGGTTGTGTGGATCCTCCATGAGTGGCAGAATTGTGTGAAACGATGACGCAAGTGATCCGGCCAATTTCATCCGCGTACAGATATTTTTTAACGAATACATTGACAGAAAAATTTAAACTATTTAAAAACAAAAAGTACGAGAGATGACATTATTATTTTTTGAAACATTTAAAAAAAGTTTGTGATTTGTTTACATTATTAAAACAACGATCATTGTGAGGAATGTTTTGAACTATGTGTTGATATTGTGCATGTTGTATGTTGATTAGGATTGTGTCTATCCTACACAGATGGATGATTGATATTTTCTTTGATTCCTACTAATTAAAAATAATTTAATTTTAAAGTAAAAAGATTTTTAATAATTATTGCATGCATTATTTATTTTTAATTTATTTAAAAATTTTAATATATTAATTTAATATGTTATATTTTTAAAAAAAATGTTTAGATTTAATTTTAACCAATTAGATTCTTTATAATTAATAATTTTTATTAACAGATTTTGATTTATTAAATTTAATTAGTTTGAACATAGAAAAATATTGATCAAGAGAGATGTCAAATAGTGAATGCGCTTGTAATATTAATAAATGTTGTAAACCTCATATTGATGGCGACCACAGCTCATGTGACAACGAACATTATGGAACACGAAAAATTTGATGGATCCTACTCAAAATTAGATGACTTCTTAAAAATTTTCGAACATTATGCGGATATTATGGGTATAACAGAAGATGAAGATTAGTGATGGTGACGAACTTCATGACTCCATCAGCGATCACAAAATTTTCAGAAGTAGATGGAAATACGTATAAAAAAAAGCTTAAAACGGCATTTGCGAAAGAAAAATCTTTGCTCGACACAATGAAGGATATTTTAAAATCTCCGGTGAGGATCTTCAGATCCAGAAGAAACGTTCAAAAAAGCTGAAGAATTAGTAACGATATTAACATAAAGTAAACTTTCTAAGAAAAAGCTTCTCAACCTTGTTTGCATGAATATGGTTGACGATTATGAAGTGAAAAGAGAATTGAAATTGAGAGAAGCTACTGAAACAAAGGATATAAAAGATGTAGTTTCAAATATGTATGAACTACGAAAAATGGAAAAAGAAGAAACAGTTGCGGCATACAATACGAGAGGTAAACATGCTGAATGGAAAACGGTAGGTAAACGTAAACCACACTATATAGAATGTAACCAATAAAGAAATATCGAAAATAGGTACACTAATCAAAGAAATAATGAATACAAACCGAGAAATAACTATTCAAAAGCTGTAAAATGCTGGGCATGCCACGAAGAAGGACACATCAGAAGAAACTGTCCAAATATAAAGTGTTCTTATATCAATAAAAATGACCATCCATAACTCCATCAAATGACTCCATAGAAGAATATTCTGAAAAGCTCCAGTTATTCATTCTGCAAAAACAGAAAAAAAGCTGCAAAAAACCATACATGGGCAAAATCGGTAAAGACAGAGGTAAAAACGATTCACACCTCAACATCAAATACAGAACCGAACCCAAAAAGGTGATAGAAATGATTCTATCGGATACAAAGGTGAATACAAGTCCACCAATTGAAAAGATCCAGGAATATGGCCAAACAAAAACACCGGACCCCCCTGTGACTGACTGGACCAATTGTCCTCTTATCGATCAAGGACCAGAATTTCAATTCAAAAAGATACATGAACAAGAATAAATTTAAAGAAAGAGATCAATATGCCAGGAAAAATGAATGGCAAAGAACAAATAACCCACGAAACAACAGAGGCATCAAAATCGAAGATATGATATTGCAGAAATGCATGATGAAAACGATTACAACGAATATGAAGAAACACGATCAAATGAAGGAAACTCGATGCATAGAACATTTGCAGATAATAGACATGTATACGACAAAGACCAGGGAAACGAGGATGCACGATCACAAAGAGAGGTGATCAGTGTGCTTCACTGAAAAGTAAAAATGTGTGTGTATGTGATTTTGTATGTAATGGTATGTATGATTGTATGTGTGATTGTGTGTTGGAAGATACCCCTCTCGAAGTTTGTGGATTAGATTGTTGGAAAGAAGAATTTGAAGCATACTTTTTAATAAGGAGATAAAGACAAAATCGCAAAAGTTGAAACAGGAAGAAATGTTGAAAATATCAAAGCTCAATATTAGATATGAAAAATTGAATGGAAGACCAAGCATTGAATTTAACACAAAGAATATGAATGTTGAATGTCTTTTGGATACTGGTGCCAAAGTAAAGGTTGTTAAAGCAGATATACTTAAAAGTATGAAAGATGTTCAGATAGAGAAAACGAGTAAACGCATTCATTGTGCAAATGATTCAGAACTTATAAATTATGGAATTGTTAAATTAAAAGTAATAATTGAAGGAGTACAAAAAATTATAGAGTTTTATGTAGTCAAAGAACTCAACCCAGAAATGATAGCAGGAGTTGACTTTTTGGACAAATTTGGAATAAAACTAAAGAAGGAAATTATAGATTCAAGTGACATATGGATGATTCTCTATGACAGACTAAAGAGAATTAAAGATATATTTAACACCAAAGTTGACAATGAACAAATGAGACTATTAACAGAATATAAATGAATATTCATGGCTGACAAGTGGGATGTTGGGAAAACTTCCTTAACGAAACACAAACTCGTGGAGAACCAGTCTTAGTGAAGCCTTATCGACTACCACAACATTTTGAAAAGAAACTAGATGATGTCATTATAAATTTTAAAGAAAACGGTATAACTGAAAAGTGCAGTTCTCCATGGAGCTTCCCTCTGGTGTGTGTATGTAAAAAAGAGAAAGAAGACATCCGAGTATGTGTCGAATTTCGACAGTTAAATAAAATTACGGTAAGGCCGGCATTCCCCATGCCAAATGTGGATGACATGTTAAACACTTTGAATGGAGCAAAATATTTTATTACAATCGATTTGGGAAATGCATATTATCAGGTTGACTTAGAAGAAGATTCAAAGATTAAAACTGCGTTTTCAACAAAGAATGGTCAATATTGTTTTAAAAGAATGCCTTTTGGAATTGCAGCGGCTCCAGCTACCTTTCACGAATTAATGGTGAAAGTTCTAGGAGATTTTAATTGGAAAGAAGCAGTCGTATATTTGGATGATATTTTGATTTTCGCAAAAGATAGAGAAAAACATCTTCCAAGAATGCATAACGTTTTTGAGAAAATTAAAGAATCCAGTTTGACAATAAATCCAGAGAAATGTTAATTCCTAATAGAAAAAACGAAATTTTTAGGATATGTCATAAGTAAAGAAGGTATTGAGACAGATAAAACAAAGATTGATGCAATTAGAAAATTTCAAAACCCATCATGTATCAAACATTTAAGAAGCTTTTTTGGTTTGACGAATTACTACAGGAAATTCATAAAGGATTACGCTAGATATGCAAAGGTTTTAGAAGGCTTATGTGGTAAGAGCAAGGATAAAAAACTGATTTGGACTGAAGAATGTTGTAGTGAATTAAAAAAAATCAAATCAAAATAATTTTTTTTAATAACAATCGAAATGTATAAATAAAAATTCGAGCGAAAAAAAATTAGCAAATTATATCAAAAAATACACTTGTTTAAATAAGCTCAATATTTACAAAACTCNNNNCTACATAATCAAAAAAACAGTTAAACTCTAATCATGTCCGACTGCGAAACCGAGACATTCGCCTTTCTGGCCGAAATAGCCCAGTTGATGAGTCTAATCATCAACACTTTCTACTCTAACAAAGAGATTTTCCTTCGGGAATTGATCTCCAATTCCAGCGATGCGCTTGACTAGATCCGTTACAAAAGCTTGACGGATCCATCCGTGCCCTTCATCGCCAAAGAGCCAATGATCAAAATCATCCCGGACCAAGATGCTGACACTCTCACTCTCATCGACACAGGAATCGGCATGACGAAAGCTGAGCTCATCTACAATCTTGGAACGATCGCTAGATCTGGAACCATAGCATTTATGGAGGCGCCGCAAGCCGGTGCCGACATCTCGATGATCGGTCAATTCGTTGTCGGTTTCTATCCACCGTATCTGGTCGCCGACAAAGTTCAAGTGATTTCCAAGGGCGACGACGGCAGGCGGCATCTGTGGGAATCGTCCCCGGGCGGTTCGTCCACCGTCAAATCCGACAAAAGCGAACCGATCGGCCGAGGAACGAAAGTCATTTTATGCATGAAAGAAGACCAAATCGAATATCTGGAAGAACGGAAAACCAGATACGATGGGCCGTTTGGGCGTGATGGCCGCCCCTCTGTTCGAAAATCCGCCATCCCAACTCGGTTGGTTAAACAATTCGCCTCTTCGTTTTTTTCCTTTTACATTCAGGAACGTGTTGTCGAGCGAGAGGATAGTTGCCCGTTCTTCGACGGCCACAGAGAGCTGGACTATCTACTCGCATCAATGTGGGAACAGACGGAAGTTCCGCGCTCGAGGTGTGCTTCCGCCAACGTCGACTCAACAATGGGGTCATCGCCTCATCTTACCGCGGTCGCCGCTCGACACCGCACGTCGGTGTCTGGAGCAACTACCTCATTGAACTTTTCAAATGTGATGAAGCTTTTCAAAAATTAAAAGAAAGAATGATTAAGACACCAATTTTGGCATACCCTGATTCTTCAAAAGACTTTATACTCGATACAGATGCAAGTTTTGATATAATAGGAGCGGTACTATCACAGAAAGACATATGTGGAAGAGAAAGAGTAATTGCATATGGTTCCCATAAAATGAATAAACATGAACTTGATTATTGCATTACAAGGAAAGAACTGCTTGCAATTTATTATTTCACTCAACATTTTAAACATTTTTTGTATGAGAAAAGATTATTGTTACGAACGGATCATAAAGCTATCACTTTTATGATGACTACGAAAAACATTATTACACCACAGTTTCAAACATGGATAAATTTTCTTAGTGGTCTTGACATGAAAATAGAATATCGGAAAGGTGACAAACATTCAAATGCTGACGCGATGTCTAAAAATTCTTGCGAATTGTGTAGCCAATGTCAGACGATGCATGAAGAAGCCAAGAAAGGAAAGATCAAGACGAGAATTCTTGCATTGAACGAAGAGTCAGAGGGTTTCGAATGGCAAAAGAATAATGAAGAAATAAAACAAATTGTTGAAGATATCAGAAAATGGAAAACGAGGAAATGGACACTAAAAATGACATCGTGGCAACTCAGGACAATAAATAGTGAATCCCAAAAGAAAAACGAACAGATTTTATTGAAAAGGTGCACAAGCTGTTATGCCATGCTGGTAGTAAAAAAATCTATAACTATCTTCAAGAAGATTTTGACATGGAAAATATGAGGAATTTCATTAAAGAAGTAGTCCAAAGTTGTTTAAATTGTCAAAAAAGAAAGACATTAACAGCGAAAACGAAAGAAAAATATATAAAATTGTCGGTTGATGAACCCTTCCAGAAAATATACATGGACTTCTGTGGACCATTCAAAAGAAACATAAACGGATATCAATACGTACTTGCAATAGTAGACCAATTTCGTAGATTTATTAGCCTGAATGCAGTTGCTAGTCAAGATGAAAAAATAGTTCTTAGAGTGATATTGGACAGATGGATATGGAAATTTGAACCTACAAAGGAAATCCATGTTGATAGAGGAAAAACATTTGAATCGGATTTGTTCAAAGATAGAGTTAAAAGGTTCAAAGTCGAGATAATCTATTCAAGTCCATATCATCATAATACAAATGGGATAGGGGAGAGACAATTTCGAACAATCAGAGATGCTATAAATATTAGAATGAAGGACGGAAACCACAGAGATTAGACAGAAGTTTTGTCGGAAATAGAATTTATGTTGAATAGTACAGTTCAAGCTACGACAGGTGTTTCACCGCCTGAAATAATATTTGGGAGACGATTAAGACATTGATGGAAGAACAATAAAGAAACTAACGGAAACCAAGTTAATGTCGAACAAAAGGTGGAGACAAGAAGAGTTTTTGAATTTGGAGACAGAGTGTTGATAAAAAAAGAAAATATATCAAAAGAAGATAACTGTTACATTGGTCCGACAATTGTGTTGAAGCGATATCACGAAAGGAGTTACGAGTTACAGCTTGAAGATGGTAGAACTTTGTTTAGAAATGTTGAATGGCTAAAGCCATTTAAACCGAGGGGGATGTGAGGAATGCTTTGAACTATGTGTTGATATTGTGCATGTTGTATGTTGATTAGGATTGTGCCTCTCCTACACGGATGAATGATTGATATTTTCTTTGATTCATACTAATTAAAAATAATTTAATTTAATTTTAAAGTAAAAAGATTTTTAAATAATTATTGCATGCATTATTTATTTTTAATTTATTTAAAAATTTTAATATATTAATTTAATATGTTATATTTTTAAAAAAAAATGTTTAGATTTAATTTCAACCAATTACATTCTTTATAATTAATAATTTTTATTAACAGATTTTCATTTATTGAATTTAATTAGTTTGAACGCAGAAAAATATTGATCAAGAGAGATGTCCTATAGTGAATGCGCTTGTAATATTAATAAATGTTGTAAACCTCATATTGATGTTGTTAATAATCATAAATTCAATAAATTAGAAGTTTTTAATAATTGTCATTTTGTATCACCATTCGAATCCCCACATTAACACATATAGTTTTATTTCAATTTTAGTTCTCTTCGTCAAAACTCTTCGGAGATCGCTCGCTCTTAATTATGGCTCTAATCAGTGTGATTAAATTGTTGAGGGAATATTTTATAATGTATATTTATTGTAAATTTATTTAAAAATATAAATACTTAGTTTAAATTAATTAATTAAAAGTAATATTTTCTTCTAAAAGTACTGAATAAATAGTTAAAAAGCCGATTGCGTTTATTGCGGTTTTGAAGCAAGAGATAACGAAACTTTTCAATACTTTAGAAGGAGAGAAACTCTTAAGGACAATTGATCTGGCTGCATGATTTTATTATATAAATCTTGCAGAGTGTGATAAAAAGAAATAAGGGTTTAATACGAAAAAATGGGCCTTCCATAAATGACGTCACACAGGAGGGAGAAGGGAGCAGAATTTGATGGCGAAGTGTGACAAGAGTGGGGAATTGTGAAATGTGAAGTTACGTCAAAATGATGCATGAGCTTCAATTCTTCAAATTATTAGTCTGTTTAAAAGATTTTATCATTAAATTTACTGATAAAAAAACTTAGCATCTTTAAAAAATGAAGGCTATACATATATGTGTAATGGTTAACATTTTTGTGAACAATTTTATAAAATAATATTTTTTTCAGAACTTTACAAAAAAATTAACATCGTTTTAAAAAAAACAAAGCTTTAAAAAACAAAACGTTTCAAATAAAAACCAATACCTGTTACAACTAAAATTTTTATGAAACATTTTATAAAAAAACTAAATTTTTTTAGAACTACGAAATGAAAAAGAAAATATCAGAACTTTGTGATTTCATATTTAGTGGGGGTCAGGCTTTTTTGACGCGACTTCTTGAAAGAGTAGGGGTTGGATATCCTCTAAAATCGCATGAAGTCATTTCTGGACAGCCACAAAAGATATTGGGAATTTTTGAAATTACCGATTGGATAAGCGCTTCTGTCGGTAACTTCTCAGAATTATGAAAACAATATTATAGGAAGAAAAATTAAGGGAGGGATTAACATATTTGGACAATATTACAATTTTTTGAAGACATGAGAGGAATATCTGACCAGACAGTTAAGGTATTAACAAAAATCAAAGAATCCGGCATAACATTTGCCGAGGCAAAGTTCCTATTTTTTGTATAAGATGTAAAGTACCTGAGTCATAGTTTATCAGACAATGGAATCTCAATGGATGAGGATAAATACAAGTGCATTCAAAAGTGGCTACAACCAGTTCTAAGTCTCATTAAAATTTTATGGTATTAGAATATTTATTAATTTTTGAAAAATCTTCATTTAAGCTTAACTTACGCAAATTTGTTTTATTTCGTGATGTAATTAGAAGTTTGTTGTACTGACCTAAATAGTCATATATATATATATATATATATATATATATATATATATATATATATATAT
>MQRK01221955.1:30280-58519 GCA_001938485.1 Girardia tigrina | reverse complement strand
GTTTTTCAAGCATTACCAATGCACTAAAAAGAGGAAAATAATTTTTTTTCTAGACATGTGCGAAATTTTATACCTAACCAAAAACGTGGGGCATAGAAATGATCGATTGTTACTAAAAACAGTAAAGAGGAAATAGCAGTTACTAATAGCAGTAATTCAGAAATCCGCCCCACGTTTTTGGTTAGGTATAAAATTTCGCACATGTCTAGAAAAAAAATTATTTTCCTCTTTTCAGTGCATTGGTAATGCTTGAAAAACGTGGTTGTTTTTATAAAAATTGTTTTTATTAATAATATTATTTAAATTATATTAAATTCAATAAGTCGTTTACTAAATAATATTATTACAATTTAAAATTACAAAACTTTTAATTCATTAATATTTAAACATTAATTTCATTAGATTTAAATAATTAATCAAGAACATATCAAACCAATCTGAGTGAAGAGTCACCAATTTAAACAGCATAAAACAACAAAGTTACAACATTCAGAATTTTTCCTCACAGTGTCAATACTTTTAGGCATTGTATTTTCTAAAGAAAGTTAATATTTCTTTTTAGTAGCCTATTCGTGTTCAATGCTGAAATTTAAAATCTCAAAAGTTATCAACTTGTTTTACTCACTAAAATAATCAACTTTGCCTTCCATGTATACTTCGTCAAATTATATTGGAGACTAGAATTCCAATGAGTAGTGCTTTAATTTGGAAAACTCGTCAGTGTTACTTATAATCAAATAGTATTAGATTTTGAATTTCTGTGAATTGTCCGAAATAGGTGGTAGTCGCTGGGAACTAGATTATCGCTGTAGGCAGGGTGTGGTAAAACTTCGATCCTGTGCAGCTCTGGCACTTTACCATGAGTCAAAAATGCAGTGTGTGCCGGAGCGTTGTCTTGTTGTAGAAGAACTCGATTGCAATTGACCAATGCCAGGTTACGCTCACAGAGAATAGCGTAGATTCTGTCCAGCTGCTGAGTGTGGATGTTGGCATTCACAGTACACCCCTCCGGTACCAGCTCAAAGTGGATCACCCTCTCGAAATTCCACCATATATAGAGCATAACTTTGCAATCGAAGCGCCCTTGTTTAACCACGGGTTATTGACATTTTGTTGTAAATTTTCCGCGGTAAAGTCGCCCGCTGTAAAGTCACCCGCGGTAAAGTCGCCGTACCGTTTTAAATGTGTAGTTGTAATAGATAAGTTTGAGGGACATTTTAGTAACATAACTTTGTAAATAAATAGGTGATCTTTAGTATTTAGTGCTTTCAGTTTAGTTTTTAACTTTCATTAACTTATTCATTTATTCACTTAAGCACTATTTAATAACACATCATTTCATTCAATGTTTTATTAAAAAAATTTTTCGATGTTTATATTCGACGTTTTAACGCGGTACCTAATAATAATATGAATTTTTATATACTGGTAACGCAGGGTTGCTGAGATATCGAAAATTATGGAAACTCTTTTTAAAAAATATTCGACAGTCATAAAATAATGTATTCGATTTGAAGAAGATTTAATTCAAAATTATTGATTTCACAATCATTAAATATTAAATTTAAATATAAATTAATTCCAAAATAAGTCATTTGAAAATGAGGAAATAAATAATTATATCTGAAATAAAAAAATCACATTTTTGAACAATATTTTTTGCACAAGAAATGACTAAAATTTTTATTTATTGTTATATATAAATATATCTATCTGAAAATTCCGTTCGATTTTATATTAATAATGTCATGATAGGCATAATAACAGAGTTACTTTCAAGGGTGTAGAAATTATGAAAGGGTAACATTATGCAGAAAGTTATGGAGATTATCTTCAAAATTAATCTAGGAATTACGAAAAAAATAACAAATAATTTAGATTTCATTTAATGATGTAATAATTAGTGTTATCAATAATTTACTATTTTCATCTCAAATTGTTGAAAGAAAATAAGGAAATAAACTAAAAAAACAATTAAATTATAATTTGCATTTACAATTCTCATCGAAATGAAAATTCGGAATTTCCGTATTAAAGAAACCCAGTGTGAAAGTTTGGAATTATTTGTTTAAATAAAGTAATTTAATTCAATTTCATTTAACCATACGATTGATATTCAAAAAATTCCTCACTTAACAAAATATGGATTGTCTGAGAGAATCGATTTACACTTCATCGATAACAGAAAATGCGATCTACGACTCTATAGACGGGAGCAATTCCGTGAGTCTCGTGTCAGATTACGTGCACAATTTGGCAAATGGGATTTACAAAGAATTCGAGTCGTTAATCCAGCGATACGGCGAGAATGTCGTCAAGAATCTGATGCCGATGGTCGTGTCGAGCCTCGAGACGTTAGATAGAGTCTACTCTGAGAAACATAACATCGAAGTGGAATTCGAGTTGTTGAAGGAAGACAGTGGAGAATTGATGGTGCAATACGAACGCGAGAAGAACCAGCGCAAGAATGCCGAAGAGGTAAATGATGATTGATGAGAGACATTGGTGGGGGCCGCAGATTTTTGTGAATATGAAAATATTTGGAGCAAATTAATAATAAAATATTATTATTAGAATAAAATAATTAATAATTATAATAAAATAATTTTAATTCTAAAATATTAATAATTAAATTAAAAATAATAATAAACAAAATTTATATATAAAATAATAATTATAAAAATAATTATAGGTTTATAATAATAATATTAATTATCATTAAAATAAATTAATAATAATTCAAAAAAAATAATAATTATGATGAAAATCATGACAAATTAATAAAATGATAATTAAGATAAATATCAAATAACTTTATTAAAGTAATGATAATTTAATAATAATAATATTAATTATAATAGAATAATAATTATTGTAATACAAATAATAACAAATAAAAATTATTAACAAAATAATACAAATAATCATCAGTTTCTAATAATAATATTCGTTATATTAAATTAACAATAATTATTAGGAAAATAATAAAATATATTAATAGTATTAATAATATTAAAAATGTATAATAATCATTATAAAATAATAATAAACCATAAATTACAAAGTGATAATTAAGATAATTATTAATTAACTATAATTAAATAATAATCATTTAATAATAATTATTATGATAGAATAATAATAATTAATATTATAAAAATAATAATAATAAAATTATAAATAAAATAATAAAATATATTAATTATATTAAAAAAATATAATTATCATTTTAAAATAATTATAAAAATATAAATAAAGTGATAATTAAGATAATTATAAAATAATTATAATAAATAATATTAATTCTATAATTTTAATAATTATTATAAAAATATTAAAGAAAATTAAATGTAAAATAATAATTATCACACATTAATAAAATTTTAATTTAATGTTTAAATAATATATTCTCTCTTAAATGGAATTAATAATTACAATTACTTATTAACTCAAATTAAGAGAGAATATATTGATTAACCTTTCTATTAAAAGTTTTCTTTAATTTTTTGCGACATAACATCACGTGGTTTCATGTATTTTTCAACACCGCTATTTTACCCGATCATATTCTTTCAAAAAAATTTAAATTTTGATTATTTTTTTTATTATTTTTTTAATATCATTTTTTTATTTTTAATAATTAAATTTTTTTCTTTTAATTATTTTTATATTATTAAAATAATATTTTTTTTAATATTAATTATTTTTTTATTTTTTATCATTTTCTTTCAAAAAATTTAAATTTCGATTATTTTTTTTAATATTTTAATGTTTATATTTTTTTGATTCTGAAGAAATTAAAAATCGAGGAGCGTATTTCTCGAAAAATATGTATTTTCGGTACTTTCACTTGATCTCAACCGCTATAATTTTTGATAAAAAAATCAATAAAATTTCAAAATTGATCGAACAATTCATTCAAACGACTCAAATACTCAACAAGCATTTCATTTGCGATTCCGGAGGCCAGAACGCTGCGATTGCTTCCGTCAATGCTTTAAATACATCAGAACCTGCAAGTTGCTTGTGCCACATGAATTCCCCCAAATAGGATTCCAAAAACTCACTGTTTCTTGTTGCGCCATTTCGCTGATCCCCGTAAACGTTCTACTGTTTGCGTATGAACTCCACTGTCCGGATTGACGAAATTGTACTTGTGATTGACTTTGAAATGCTCTGAATAGATCGTCGTTCCCTTTTTTATGTGCTTCTTGATCTCGATCATCAATGTCTTTGCGCTTCGATCTGGAACCTGGACAAGAAAGCATTCAAATGTGTCACGGCACAACCCCCCAAAATCCATTGTTGAGGCAAAATACGACCCGCATTGTTCTTGCGCTTGGTACACATGCTCTCATCAATTTCCACGATCATGTCTTGGCCACTAATCTTCTGTTGCGGACGTCGAGTCAATTGTTCGCAACTGCTTCACGCATATAGGCGTTCCAATCAGCGGGTGTATTCTGTCCTGTGCCCAACTCTTCCATGCACCATTTGATTGATGTGCACTCTTTGGACCAACCATAAAACAAGTGTACAGCAGTGACAAATGACAAACGTGAATACACAAACCAAGTACCGGTACGGATATTGACCTTCTTTTTGCACGCTTTGACATTGCACTTCCAAAAGATTTCTTGACTAAAGTATCGCTTCATATTGCGATTGTTCGGACAAAATCTTTCGGTCGGCAAGATACTGTTCTCTTGGAGTAGAGTAACGGCCTCTTCTTCCGTGCGCGGTAAATCCTAGAGATTCATACTACGAGGGGCGTTCCGAAAGTAAGTGGAAAAAAGGGAGACGACACCACGAGAAAGCATTTATTGAAGGAATACAATGTCATTCATCATCCTCATCAATGTCAAACTTGGTAAGGCAGCGATTTGCATTGATGGTATCCGACACTTTTTTCACATTTTCTACCGTGCTCGTCGTTGCTGGACGTCCACTCCTGTCCTCGTCATCCAAGGATTCACGTCCATTTTCGAATTGATGCACCCAATTGTAGACGGCAGACTTTTGCAGGGCTCTTCCTTGAAACACATTTGATAAGCGGCGCACAATGTCAGACACTGGAGTATCCTCTTTCCAAAGGTAAAAGATGATGGCACGCTGAGAACGTACTGCGTCTTCCACGTGTTAAACAAAAATGAAAACACTGCCTATGACAGTTTCCTCTATGCTGCTCACATGTTGCATGGACCAATGCCACTTTTGCTCGATTTCTATTGGCTGGTAAGTACATCACACCACCACGCCATCTGTCCCTCTGTAAGATGCACACACATGCGCACACCCGCATATAAGTATTTCCACTTACTTTCGGAACGCCCCTCGTAATTCATATAAATTTTAGAAATAAATAAATAATTTATTAATCAATATTTTGTCAATATTTAATGAATATAAAAATTAGTTATCAAAAATTTTAGGGGTCGAGATAAAGTGAAAGTACCGTATTTTCTCCTTATTTTATTTTGAAAAATCTGTAGAGCCCCAAATCAATTGTACAAATTATTTCGATTGTTTTCTATTTCTCTTATTCCAATGAAAACATAGAATTTATTTCGCTTGGAAGATAATTATTCTGAAATGTCGAAGAAATATGAAGAAGAAATTATTAAATTAAAATCGGCACAAAAAATGAGTGAAATACGATTGAAAAATTGTCAAGAGCAAAGTTTGTGTGAAATTTTTAGCGATTTCTTTCGTTTTCCGATCACGAGGAAAGATTTTCTGTCACTTTTATTTTTTTATTATTAATCGTTTAAAAATTCGAAAAAAATATTTTTAATATTTATTTATTTTAGTATCATAAAATATGACATTTTATTAACAAAGTAAAAAATTCATTGAAAATAGGATCCATTAGAGGCCACAATATTCGTTCGCTTGTGATGCAATAAACTGGTTCCTCGATGAAAGTTAGGGCAAGCAATCCCAGTTTATCTTACTAATCCGATACATTAAGATTTTCTTTTTTTAATTTCCCTTGATTGATAATATAACACTCCAAACCTGGAATTTGTTTCCCATTAGTAGTTTAGACCAGGGTGGGCACATTTAAACGTTGTATGATCGACTAAAATTTTTAATATTTAACTGCGATCGACTCTTTCAGAAATGAGAAAACATAACACAGTATGTTTATTAATTTTATTATAATGTAAATGTAATAAATGTTGTGAAATAAATGTTGTCGTAACTTTCATCGGAAGAATTGGTAAAAATTCCTCTTTTGTCGAAATATCAGAGAATATCATTCTTATAAACATAATTAATCGTGCAGTATCAATTTCATCAGTTGATACGTCAAACTGTAATGAAAAGAAGCTGCAGTTTTGTATGTGATCTTCCAATTGTTGAGTGACATTACCACTCATATCTTCATTACGTCGAGTTATAGTTCAGCAAGAAAGTTGCAAATCTTTTTGGTTTTATTTTTAAAATTGTTAAATCATTTTTCACTGCTCTCAAGGAAATCTTCCATCACGATAATACTTTTTATGTTTTCCGAAAACATAGGAGATCACATAGTGGCTAACTTAGATTGTCTGTAAGACTTTCGAAGTATAAGATGCTGTGCGGTTAATTTTGGTAACCAGACAATTCGACACAGACTATTTGACACAAGACATTTCGATACAAGACAATTCGACACATTTATTAATTCGACATATTTTTCATTCGACACATTTTTTATTTGAAACAGTAAAAGTTAATTTTTAACATTTTATTCATTGCATTCAAATTGTAATCTTGCACAGCCATTGGAATAGCCTCACTCAATGATACATATTTTTTCTTTACAACCTCAGGGCGACCTGACAGAGCATTTGCCAAAGTCAGTCTGTGACAAGCTATATCTCTTCAAAGTCCATCAAGCAAGGTCCAAATACTGGAGTGGCTGCATTGAAATATGGCATTAAGAGCATTGTGGAAACCTTCGCAACAATTTGTAGTTTTTGGTGTTTGCTCACCAGCAGAATCGAAATGGTTCCAGCATCTTATTGGAAACTGAGGAACTCTACCAAGAGCACCCTCAATATAAGTTGATAAGAAATATGTGAGAATTTCATTGTACCTATCCTCATTAAGGAATGTTGCAGCAAGAATATCAAAAACATTCCTGACATCAGTATCAGGCACAAAAGCCAAGGCTCAAAGTGAATTTAGCCTAAGTTTGATGTCAATGTTGCTTTCATATTCATTCTTTAATCCAACAGTGTTGACTTTTCTGATAAGACTTTGACAAAGGTGAAAGTAGCAACCTCTAACATCTACATCGGGAAATGCGACTTTTGCTGCATTCATGCATGCCTTTTGAAAATGAAAAATGTGTCGAATGAAAAATATGTCGAATTAATAAATGTGTCGAATTGTCATGGAACCCATTTTAATTACCATTAATTTAAACTTTAAATATATTTTAATTTTAAACGTTGAATTTTGAGTCTTAATTTAAAATCTTAATGAAAATTTGTGTATTTCTATATTATTTTTACGATTCCTTTTACTCAGATAAGTCTATTGTTAAATATTTAAAATTTATCTGAAAAAAAAACGTTTGTAATCTACTATCAAACAGCTCGCCATCAACCGTTTGCCCACCAATGGTTTAGACTATTCGACGGTTTTTATAAATATATTTTTTTTTAATTTTTGGTATTGAGAATAAATAACATGAAAGATTTAAAAATTTTAATCCAGATAAAAATTTTTAATTAAAAATAAAACGCATCAATTTCAAATCAGTTTTTTATTGAAAATAAAAAAATAATAAAACAATCACTATCACAGACTAATTATTTGATCCATCTGTATATCTATGCGCATTTACGATTGTGCAATCGATTGCATGAAATTATGTAAATAACAAAATACAAATACCTCCTATATTTCATCGTCGAATTTTTCAGTATCCATTTCATCTGGATCAACATAACCATTTTCAAACCCTTTAAACCACTCCATATATAGTTGTATTTAATGGAGGATGTGTGCACCGTAAATTTTCGATAAGTAAATTCCACTGCCTTTAACAATAAAATAATAACTAAAACTTTGAAATTAGACATTTACAAAAAGGTAAAAATAGTACTCAAAATCAAAAAAATTAATAATAATTATGAAGCTCACTGTAGTGACCCACAATTAAATATTAATATTCAAAAATATTTATACTAGTAAAAAACCCGTCATATATGACGTGGGAGCTGAATTTTCGACTTTGAAAGTTTCTGTTTTAATTTTTAAATCGTAATTATTATAATTTATTATTTATTGTTTCGAATTCTGTGTTGATTTAACAGTCAGTCAGTTGAATCGGCTCCCAGAGCCTTTCGGCAAAAGCGTTGTACAGACAGAACCGTCTCGATGCCGACTATGCAGAGTTATCTCAACTTTACGTGGATTAACTCCCTGTTCCTCGACTATTTCTCATTATATCAGCATATATATGATCGTAGTAAAATTTGAGTTTTACCGACAAATCGTGAATCAGATGATAACGAAATTTTGCAAATTTAACCTAAATTGATTTTTAAAAATATAATTAGTAAATAAGTGATAGAAATCGCCATTCGTCAAATAAATTAGTATTTTGATAAAAATTTTCACGAAATTTCTTGTAGGAATCGTCAAAATCGTTATTATTTGAAATCGGTGTTAATTTAACCATTTAACGACTTGTACGGTAAATTATATTGTAAATTATGTAAATTATATTTGTTTGGTACAAAATTAAAATAAAAATCATTTAAATAATTTCTCATTTTCTTCTTTTAGTTACTCCTGTCTTCCTTTATATTTCTCGCGTCAAGTTGTTCTCTTTCCTTAACTCCTTTAATGTTGTAATAAATGTCTAACTATATTGTTAACATTTTGTCGTACAAAACATAAAACTCGGTTGTTATCGTCGGCAACTGAGTCCACCATATAACAAAACATGAATAATGCCCATTAATCGATTATTATCAAGAACTGTTTTTTTGCCTTTCTGTTATATTTTACGTTCCAAATTTTAATTCATGAATAAAAATAATGGAAATATATTCAAAAGACATTTTAAAAAAATTGAAAAAAAATCTTTCTTTGTGGACGGAAATATAGGGAAGAATAACCGGTTTTAGTTAGCATTTTGATATTTAAATTAGTTTCGAGATTTGAAAAACGAGACAATGAGAGACAATCGGACTACGAAAAATTGCTAGGGCGACATCACGAACTCATCCGGTTCCACAGGGACCATATCGATAGGTCAAAAAATTCCACTTCCGAATCAAACAAAAGCTTCCTCAGTGATAAAAATAGTAGTAAAATATTTTCAATTTTTTTTCAATTTTCAAATATTTTTGTTGTAAATGTTCTAGCTAAATTAAAACTGGCTTCTGTTAACGAAACGAAGAATAACTGTTTGGACGTAATGGATTTAGATTCCAAATCAACAGACTCTTATAACAATGAAACGAATTTATCAGTGGAATTGGGATTCAATAACATTCCAAAGATACCTCAGTATGAATGGGATTTTCCTCCGAATATGTAACAACTTGTTGTTACTAATTCAAGTTAAAGATTGTCATTTAGATCAGATGACGAAACTTGCATTAGTGAAACTGAAGAGATTTCCACAGGTTTTTAATATTTTAGAATAATCTGATACAACTTTGAAGAATTTCTCAATTAATATATTTTATGTTTTATCTGTATTTTAAATATTTCAAGAGTTTTTCAACCAGTATCGCTTCTTTTGCCGTCATTGTCGATAGTATTTTTTACAGAAATATAACTTTTTGTGCAATTATAATTTAAAGCTCTATGATAATTCTATCAAGAATAGCAAAGCTTTTTCAGTCCTTCAAAAGAACACACGCTACGTTTTATTGGTATATATATATAAAAGAATAATGAAGCAATTTTAATTTTAAATTTTTATTTGAAAACACATTTCGCCGCTTTTGTGGCATTGTCAGTCTTGTAATAAAGTAAATCGCTGTTGTATTTATAGTCGGAAGACCATTACGTCACTATGTCTTACATAAGAATACTCTAATATGATTGGACGAATCACTTTGAACGTTTAAACAAGGTTTATGAAACTTAATCAACAGTGCTTCAGTCAAAATTACTAATCAAAGTCCGAAAATCACTCTCATTTACCCTCCTGTAAGTTCCATGGCAACTCTTTATGGCGGACTCGGTCTCGTTGAAACCCGCGATGAATATGCCATGCAATCAATCATCCAGGCGTTCAGGAACCTAACCTGTGAAGATTTAAATGTAGCCGAATTGACACTGATCAATCTCAACAACACACTTAAGAAACAAAAAAAGAACAAAAAGAAAAAAAACAATCCAGACAGAACTATCAGTCAAATGATGGATTGGCTAAATGAGGGTGATCGAGAAAACGGAATCGAATTTTGGTGGACAAAAGTAAGAAACAACATCAGATACTTGGACAAGATTGGTCTACAAACACGTTTTCTCCAAGACCATCATTTGGGCATATGTCTAAATATCAAATCAGCCAAAGAATCGCTGACAATATCTGCCGCAAACAAGAAAACTCTGTCCTTCCAATTTCACAGACTATCGTCACCAGAAATTTGTGGATTGGTCAAGACAAGCGAATGCTGGTAGATCGGCTGACGCTCTGAGCAAAAATAAAATATCCAGCCAGGTATTACATGATGGAAGCCTCACTGCAACAGTATGGCGATTCATCCATCAAGCTCGAACAGGAAACATGCCTGTCAACTTTAAACCAGGGAAACCAAGGGAACATACACTCTGCAGAGCATGTCGACAACATGCCGAAACACAAATGCATGTTCTGTGTGACTTCTCGGATCCTGGCCAGAAAAGAACAACGAGGTACTAGAGGATTTGAAGTTATCCGAAACCGCAATCAATAGTCTCAGGAGAAGATGTGTAATTTCCAACATCAAACACTGCGCATCAACTTGGGCGAAGCACAACACTCTCTGCTACAATCCCTGTTCCAAGGATACGCCTACCAACTCAATCCTGGAGCGAATTCAATCACTGGACGTTTAAAAGACGCTGTAGTCTAAAACGGCCCTTTCTCTGTGGTCCTCTGTGACCCTAATTTTCTACTTGTTTTATGATAATAAAATTTTGTATATAAAACTGTATCTGATATAACTGCATCTGATAAAACTGTATGTGATATAGAACTGTATCAGCAACTCTCATGGTGGCTCACATTCTGGAAGAAAGCGGTCAGCTCGCACACCCAATAACATAATGAATGCGATCAGAAAGAATATTGGGACAGGCAAATCAATTCGACATGTTGCACGTGATTTTTGTTTGAGTCAGTATTGTGTCCAAAACATTGTCCCTCATGACCTGCTATGTTTTGCAAGTGGTGCCTTACCTAACTGAAAATCACCGTATCCGCCGTAAAAGAGCTTGTGGCTCTCTTTTGGAATTCTTTTACGGCAGCCATGTTGGTCCGACTATCTTTTTCTCATCTGATGAAGCCAGTGTGTATCTCAATGGCCACATGCAAGTGCGAAATGCAGTTGTATGGGGTATCGAGCGGCCACCATCTCATTATTTCGAGCATAATTATCAATCCAGGAAAGTGACTGCGTTTTCTGCTCTCATTGGTGGGCATCTCTTTGGGCCTTACTTTCTTCCAGATGGTGTTAATGTCAATCCAGAAAAATACAGAGAGTTGGTATTGCGGCTTACAATAGAAACGCATGATATGTTTGATGCTAATAGGTTCAAACAAGTGTGGTTTCAACAGGATGGTACAACAGCACACACTACTTTGCAAACACGAGCTTTTCTGCAGCAAAAATTCGATGATCAAATTGGTTGGTGCTCATCTCTCTCTGCATTGGCCATCTTTGTCCCCAGACTTGTCAATATGTGATTTTTTCTTATGGGGTGCAGTAGAAAACAAAATTTATGCACATTCACCATTTTCTAACACAAGAACAGTTACGAGCTTGCATTTATCGTTCATTTAATGAAATGCGTGCAGCACCCGATTTTGTGACACTCTTTCAGCGGCTCATCGCTGTTTCATTCACCGTCTCGAAAAATATATGGAAATTCATGGACATTTCACAGAGCTTCGTGTTTCACCATTATAAATACAAGTTAATATTATTTTTCACTGTATTGTTTTTTTTTATACACGGTGTATAATTTTAATGCAATTTTTATAATTTTTTATATAATTCTATAATTATGAGGTTAATTAACTTTTCTGATAATTTTTATAATTTAGTTGCAATTTAATTTAGTTTATATAAAGTTGCATAAAAACAATTTTAATGATTACGAAATTGATTACAACGATTATGAATTTGATCGAAAAACCTTCTCCCGTATTCAAATTTATAAAAATTGATAAATTATTTTTGCGGAGTGCAAATTTTAACTAACTCATAGTCACAATATTATGTTGTTGTTTAAATTGGATTGTAGTCATACGAAATATTCTTTAATCAACCGTTTTTAACAGTGTCTGAAACATAAAAAATGTTCAAACCTATATGTACAGAGGCTTCTATTGGTATTCTTTATTATTATTTGTAATAGTCATTTTATTTACGATTTTGATTGAATTATAATTTATATTTACTTATATTATTTATAATAAGTATTGTAATAATAATTATTTATAGTAATAAAACGTGGTTTTTAATTTACAGGTCATTTGACATTAGATGATGAGCTTGCAGGTATTTATTAAAAATATTTTCGATATTAACATTATAATTTTTCTTTAACAATTGCCAGTTTTATTGGAGTTTCGAAAAGCAAATAATAATGAATTAAATTTGTAAATTATAACACAATTTCATAAAATCTCTAAATATGCTTTGTAGTAATTCTGTTACATATTTACCACTGCGTTTCTTAAAGGCTTATAGATAATAATGTAATGGGTGCGATGCCACAGACTCATTTAAGAGACTACTAACTCTCATCTCTGTAAGTGAATTGTAAAAGGTATTCAAAACGATAGTAAGAGTAATATTACTGAACATAGGGAAATTTGTAAATGTAATATTAAAAATGATAATTTCAAGATTCTGTGCAATTATTTTGAAAGATATTCAGAAATAGTGTCATGTGAAGAAGCACTGTTATTTAGGATATGTTTTTCTAAAATCACTGTTCACATGGCAATCTCAACCAGTGCTTCTTCAAAATTTTCGATTATTAATATCTAAAAATTTAGTTACGTAATAATCATTTTGATTTGTACACAAGTGAATCATAATCTAGTTAGTGAGGATTGCAAAGGATTTGTTGCATACAACATTATGTCTGCTCTGAAATCAATGAATGCAGCACATCTCGACAACATATATTGTATAGGGAGCGATGATGTATCGTTTAACGATGAATCGATGCATCGAAAAACCTTTATCGTTAAACGCATCGAAAGACTGCATCGTTAAACAAGGCATCGAAAAATAACATTTAAATATAAAGCAGCTAAATGCGAACATAAATTTTTATTTGCTCATCGATATTTGCTATTGTGCTACAATAATGGCAAAGAAAATTTACAAAAAAGAAAACAAGAAAATTTCAAATTAATTTTTGTAAAATTGAATCAAACTATAAAAGGCTTATTATTCATTTTCTTCATCTGTCTTAAGTTCTCTTTTATATAAACAAGTTTTTCAACTTTGGATGCTGACAAATTTTTTCTTCTCTCACCACATATATTTCTGTTGATTTTGCTTTCGCTTTGGCCTCCATTGCTTCTAGTGTTTAAAGATGGTCTTGTGCTTTATCCTCAGATGACCTCTTATCCCTATTGTGCTCCTACTGAGCACCTTGTAATGCTCACCACACTCAATGCAGCTAGCCCTATTTTCATTATTCATTGTGAAGTAATCCCAAATTAAGGAAATTTTCGGCTTCTGGAAGAAAAAAAATTTAATTTAACTAGAAATAAAACTTCATTAAATATTATTTAATCAAATAATATTATGACTTAGAAATTGTTTTATAATATAATTTTTTATGATCAAAATAAATTTTTTTCTATTAAATTTCATCTCCAAATATTGTGAAATCTAATAAATAAACTAGTAAATTAGTATGTAATGTTTATATATTAATTGAAATAATATTAATTATTATTAATTTAATAATATTAAAATAAAATATCTTTGCTTTAAATATAAAAAATTAATATAAATATTTATAATAATTAGGACTTTAGGACCAAATGAAAATATAACTTTCCTTAAAAAAGGAATAAATGAAAACTACTGAAAATAGAATTTTACTCGAAAGTTCCTCGAAAATATTTGTTTAAAAAACTAAAATTGTAGTAATTATATCGTTGAGTTATTGTATATGTGAATAAAGGTGTGATTTCATTATATGTTAGATAACAACGGTATGCAGTCTTTCGATGCATCGTTTAACGATGAAGGTTTTTCGATGCGTGTTTCGATGCATCGACCATATTTAACGATGTACGATACATCGTTGAATATGTTGAACAATAATAGAAAATTGAGGTCTAAGTTCTACTGACAATTTACGTGTATCGGTTGCTGGCCGCATTATCCATAATTGTGGCAACGCATCGTGTCCACATATGGGTCCAGATTGCAGTTTGTCTTTAAGACCTGTTTCATCTTCATTGAAGCGATTGAACGATTCAGCTGCTGTAGTCGTATTTTTAACTAGTTAACCTTCCACTGTACATATTTTCTCGTCTTAGGCTCTTGTACTGATTCCTTTTTATCCAGACGTAACGCAAATTATTAACGCAAAAAATTAAGTTCAAATTGCAATATTTAGTATCAAAGATTGGGGTATTGTAAAATAAATTGCTAACGACTGTAGTAGCTTATATATTTATCCGGAAAATTCTAGAATTAAAGATGTAATTGTTGCAAGTAATTGACTTTAACCCTACAATGCGCCGTGATTCATATTTGAATCAACCATATTTTACCTCAATATCTTTTAATCACGTGATATTCTTTGAGTGTTTACATACTGTGAACCAAAAACATTGTCTATGGAATGATAACTGCCCATAAAGTCATAGATGCAATATCCATTTTCCTATATATATAGTGTTCCATTTTCCCCATAAACATATTTTTTTATGATAATTAAAAAAATTGCGCATTGTAGGGTTAATGTTACATATAAACAAAATATATAATTTTCTAGAAGAGTGCTTCTAAATCTTTTTTCTACTATGACTCCTTAATTTTCTGAAGTACTTTCTGGGACTCCCTCCGATATATATATTTCATATGCATTCCATATATTTCTAGGGCCTAGATAAAGCTCCGTGGTTCCCTATGTGGCCATAACTCACTAGTTTGTGATGTGGTATTCTAGAAGATCTTGAATATAAGGAGTTAGTTAAAATTTTCGATTCGCTGAATAATTTAACATTTTTAATTTAAAATTTTGCAAACAGTAAATAATTATGTAAGACAAAAACAGAGTTTAAAATCTAAAGAATCTAAAAGCTGTTATATTCAGTTGAAATTTTTAAAATAAGAACTTTAAAAGAAATAATAAAATAAATAAAAGTTATTGCGTAAATTTATAATATCAAGCTACTACAAAAGTATTTTTAAGAAATTAAATATTTTTTGAACAAATTAATTTTCAAATTAGATGTTTATATAAATGGAAAAATTAATTTTACTGTGCTTAGAATATATTTTAAAAGTACATAATAAAAAGTTGGAATTAATAAAAATTCCAAAAAATATTATGGCTTTAAAAATAAATATTTTTTAAGTTTTATAAATTCATTGCATTTTATTTAATTGGAATAAATTAATTTTATTAGTGATATAATTTTATAAACGCATTTTAAAAATAAATTAAAAAGTTTGAATCCATATAAAAAGTTCAAAAATATGTTGTCGAATATAATAAATTATTTTTACAAATTAATTAGATTTTATTAGAAATGGAATAAATTAATTTTATCTGTAATATATTTTATTTTAAAAGTAATAAAAGTTTGATTAAATAAAATTTCAAAAATAGTTAAATTGATAAAATTTAAAGTAAAATAAAATTTATGGGGCGAAACGAAATTTTTTTTGAAAATCTCTAGTTGTGATATTAATAAAAATTTTGGCGTTGAGTTATAAGCTTTGAAACTATTGATAATGAAAGTGGCATAAACGCTACTTACAATGAAATTTTTAAAATATATTTATTGAATAACCATACGCCTCCCTCCTGCGGCAACCCGCATATGCCTCACAGAAGCTAAAGGAGCCGAGTCGGTTGCACCGAAGTACTGATTGTGGGCGTTGTCAGAGACATTTCCAAATCCCGCTCGGATAGCATGCCTTTTAAAGGGGTGGATTGCAGGCCCAGGCCCCGTACTATGTTGGTCAGCACCCCAACAAGGCAAGCTTCGGACACTTTAGCCTAGAGCAAGCTCTAGTTTCCCAGAGACACCACGTGGAGGTATGTCCGACTGGCTTAACACAGGTTACCAAAGTAACAGGTCCCCATTGAATAACCATAAAATTTGTAACACCCTAATGTTAATTTGTAAAATTAAATGCAGATTTGATTCTAAATATTTTAATGAATTTGTTTAAGATTTTGATATTTATATAAATGATATTCTTTAGGCATGGGATATGAAATAGAAAGTATAATCAAAGAGAACAACGACCTTATTGCTACCAAGTATTGTTTTATTTATTATTTTTTTTGTATACAGATCGAATATTTCTAATTTATTACAATCTCATTCAGATTACAAAAAAATTTTGGTGGAAATTAAACAAAATGTCCTCTTATTCTTTTTCTTTTTACATCTTTTTAATCTTATTAATTTAAAATTTTTAATTTTAAGTATTTTTAATGTTGATAAAATAATTTCAATATATAATAATGAAAAGTTAGATATTGAAAAATTAGTTGTAGTGGAAATAACGGAAAAGTTGTTTAAATAATCTGAATATTGAGATCAGTTTGAAACTGTTGTGATATAAATAAATTTTCAATATTCTCATTCACATTAGTGTTTCCTAATATATTTATTAAAGTCGAATTTTGTTTATTATTTTTGTATTATAAAACGATTTAACGCTAACGAAAATTATTGAGATTTATGTAAATAATTTTAATGAAAATTAAAACAAAATTTTTACCTAAACTCTTTGAGTCATGAATTATTTTCCTTATGAATATTTATATGAAAGATGTTTTTTAGGTGGTCAAGAGTTTTTCAATAACATAATGTTACAATTTTTTCGTATCCAGTCGTCAATAAAAATATAAGATATATCATATATGATACATTGTGACCAAAAGACTGTAAATGTTCCGAAATGTAGAAAGTAGTGAAACGAGTTTATACATAAAAACGCTTTATTTCTTATGGCATTCTGTGAAGCAGTTTCAAGATCAGTCCAATTTCTATTGATTAAGATAAAAATTTCAAACGAAAAATCACTTTTTGGTAAAAAATCTACAAAAAACACTGAACGCACATTTACTTCGAGAACTGTCTCAACCATGTCTCCACACAAATGTCATTTCTGTCACATGGTGATGATGTAATGATGCATACCATCTATGAAAATATTCGCGAAGCTTTATAGAAATGATAAACGATGAGCATTTGGGTCATATCATTCTAAATTCCATACTACAGTACTAAGAACGCGCGTATCACGTATGATACAAGGAGACTGAAAGGGTTAAAAACTTTAAAACATTAAAATGGTTTTTAAAAGCGCTTTAAATCTTAAAAATAGAGCGAGATAGTCTGGACAATGGAAAATGTTTATACAGTTTTATGAGATCTGAATTTAATTCATAAAATGGAAATATGAAAAATATTTTTTATCTAAATTGTCCGGAATAATGTCATAATAAGTTTTATTTATCCAAACGAAACCATCAGATTTGCATTTATTTCGGTTTATTATTTGATATGTGTATTTTTCATTCCACAGCACATTTTATACCAACATTTATTTTCCGAAAAAGAAGTCTAAAATTAATTAATGTGCAAGACAATACTGTATATCACAATGAGAATTACTTTTTTGCATAAATTCAGTTCAAAATCAGTAGCATAGATTAAAAAAATATTTTTATATTTAATTCTCTTATAAAAAAACATGTGAAAAAATCGAAATGCAATATTTATTGCCAATAGAATGATATAATAAAATTTTGTTCTTTTATGATTAAGAAAGCACTGTTAGGTTAGCATTCGATTTGAACATTGGAGACAAAGTGATAGTTGAAGAAAAAACTGAGAGAGAAGATTGAGTAAATCAAAATCTAGTAGACCTTTTACAATACAAAAGATTTAAAACAAATATACTTGTCTACAAGATGTAGTATAGCTGAAAGTAATAAGAAGAAATGATAGTCAGTTAAAAAATACTGCGGATAAATAAATGCTACCCTAGGTTATGCATCGAGTGCATCATTTAGCCCTAGAGAAAAATCAGTAATTAAGGATACCAGTACCCGATTATCAGCACCAGAAAGCAGGTTCCAAAATATCGTTGATTTTCAGGGGGATATTATATTATCATTTATGATAATATTTTGAATTGTTTAAATTCAGAATTTATATTGATTAAATAAAAATATTAAGTTTTTGTTTGATTAATATATATATTGTAAAAACTTTAATCTTATTTTAATTAAGTATATAACAATTTTTATTAATTCTTTTATTTTAAATCTTTTTTTTATCTTTTATTTATCATTAACCGTTTCAGGCATACAGGGACTTTTTAATCCCAAGAGATTTCAACACAAGACTGAACTTTTCAATTGAGTTTACCAGGGGATTTATTCAGCCCATTCCATCTTTTACTGTTTCAATCACGCTACATACCTCTAGTTACATTTGTTATCAACAGATTTTTTCTGCATTAATTAAATTACTACTCCACTTTCTGATATCTGTAGAAAAACACTTGTCTTGAAACGGTTAAATGATAATTTTTTTAAAAATAATTAAATTTTTTTCATTGCAATATTTATGTACAATTTGTAAATTACATTCAAAAGATTTGATCAACAAAGTAATGAAAATCTCTCTCGAATAGTAAAATGTTATATTCTTGTTCATTTTCGAATGAGTTTTGAACCATATTTACTCTGATATTTTTCTCACAATCCTTTAAACAGTAGCATCTTTTCAGATATTAGTAATCTTGCTTTTCCAATGATAACCAATATTTGGTCAAAGACTTCGTCATCAAAATTTACACTTTGTGTCTAAATATTTTTGGATGACTTCGATTTTTATCAAAATTTCATTTTTATATTTGTATTATATTGTATGTATTGTATAATATTTTCGAACCCAGTTTATTATTTTAAATTATACGAACTTACTAACATTTTTATCATTTTAAATTTTAATTTAGAAATGCTTTAAATATTGTCAAAGATGATCTCATATCGAAACTTGATGATGCTAATAGGTTAAATGAAATATTTCTCGGTCACGTTTTCTAATAATTTGTACAGTGAAATAGCAATTCTTCACCATGAAAACGATTCCTTACACATGATACATGCAAGTTTGAAATTACGTGTTGACAATCTGGAATCAGAAACTAAAGGTTTAAAGCAAGAATTGATATTCTGGCAAAATAAATGCGAAAATGATAACGATGAAGTATGTTCTTTTGGTTTTCAGGAATTCTTATAACATTCATTTACTAAAATATGTATAATCTCAATTTGTTTCTGTAAAATAAGATGATTTTTCGATTTACAAGAACTATATTATTCAAACAAATTAGTATAAATCCATTAAATTACACTCCCTCATGATCTCTAGATCAAATCACATAATCGTCCAGATACTGAGAGGGCTTCCGTACCCGCACCGGTCGTTCAGCGGAATCTGCAGCTACCTCTTGCGTTGCCGGTCCATTCATTTCGTCTTCACTGTCTGAAATGCGATCATCGGAATCCACTAACATCAGTCGTCGATTGTCCACTGATCTCCTGATGTTGGATATATACCTCGTGATTCCATCGTCGTCTAGCTCCACCCCAACTGCAGACTTCAACAATGCGGCCCCGTCCATGTTTCATCGCATTTCCCGCCGACTCTCAAATAAACATTCTCACCAATGCTGAACGGGTTTTTCTCCATAGCGTAATACTCATCATTTGAGATGCACTCAGAGATGAATTTGCATTCAACCTGACGCTCATATCGAATCATTGGCAGTCGAGACTTGGCATGGAACATCAATTCATAGGGCCCCGAATCCGGGTGACCCGTCGTACTGTTGTACCGAAACACACATTCGCTGATCGACTTTGCAGATCTCGCCGCCATTGTCTTAATAGTCGGGTGATTTGTCTCGCACATACCATTCCCTTGATGCCGATAGGCTGCGGTGAACCCTTGCTCGACTCTTCATTTATCTAGCAACCGTCTCACTGAGGCACTTCAGCCGCATTATCGGAAAAGAAACATTTCGGCGGTCCAAATTCAGAGCATACGCTATCTATATGCCAACCTATTTCCTCGGTGGATTCACTACGCAACTTTCTCCAAATACAAAATCTTGTTGCTGAATCCACTATGGTCAGATACGCGACACCGTTGAAATAAGTCACATCGCTATAAAGTTCGTACCATACCTTGTCAGTTGGCAATTGCCCATGTTGATACTCAATTCGTGGGTCTGGACAGATCTTTAAACACTCAACACATTGCTTGATAACTTCCTTAACTTGATCTGACTTTACTTCATTAGTCCCATATTTTTCCCTCTACAGTTCACTCGTCCTGTCGACTCCAAAGTGACAGATATCATGAAATTTCTTGATCTCATCAACACTTGGATACTGAATTGATTCGATGGCGTTTGCTTCCACTTTCCTGTTTAGCCATTGTTTTGCAACCCTGGTCAAACAGTCTGCCATATTCAATTGAGATTTCACCAATTCAAGTTCGACCTCCAGTTTTTTATTGATATTTTAACTCTCTCATGATATCGAGTCTTCGGTGTACCAAATGTTCAGATAATGTGCGGGTTCTTGGGTTATGTGTATTTTTGAATACTGCCATGAGCCATTCATATACTGTTGCTGAGTCCGTTATCAGCTTAAACATATGAAAACCCCAGGCTATTGCCAAGTTTATTCCATTATGGCCGCATCCAGTTCACTCATATTAATATGGCTTGTATCGCCTTCTTTCCTTTACCAAGTAGCGTCTTCAACGATATCACTGTTAACACACAATTGTACGCCCATTGCTATACTACTTGCATCTGTCCAAATGACAACATTATTATTGCAATTTACCACCCACTTGCCTGTTGCTGGATCTCCATCTATCCTCAGCCTTTGATAGATTTCATTAACTTTCTCAGTTGTGATTATTAATTTGTTTAAGTATTCTAAAAAGATTGTAAATATTAAATAAATTCTACTTTTTGATATTATGAATCCTGAAGTGAAACCTGGAGATTTAACTGGCGACCACACTGATGTTCCAATAAAAGTTTTGAGGCTTCCTAAACTAGTACTGCCATCAATCTTTAAAGAAACCCTCGAGAAGAAAATGAAGGACTACAATGGAGTGGATTCTGAAGAAGGTCAAATATGGTATAGAGACATATGCCAATGCTCAGATTTTTGTGGGTTAACATTCTCGGAAATGTGTAACTATTTGTTGATAGACGAAACGAAAATTCTTTGGGGAATGCAACAGAAGAGGGTAAGAAACCAATGTCAGATGTGGAATCCAAAATTTGGTTCCAGAAAACATTTATAAAGAAAGTACCGCTGTTGGAAGAATTGGACAAACTAAGCCAAATTTGTCAAGGTGAGAATGAAAGATTCTTAACATTCGAATTAAGGGTTCGGAAAACAATTGAAAATTTTAGGAAACACAGCGATAAAGAAATTTTGAATGAACTTTTGAAAAAGCGGATAAAATCTCAAGTTCTGAAGGATCGATTTGTTTTCAAACCTAACATATCGGTGGACGAAATGAGAGCGGAAGCTAAGATTTATGAGGACAAAATATCAAAAGAAGAAAGAAATGATGTTTTAACCGTCAAAACATCGTATGCAGAAATGTCAGAGAAAGACAAACATCAAGTTAGAAGATATGAGAATCCTGAACATAGAAGAAATACAGCTGGATTGAATAAAACAAACTATAGACAACCAATATTAAAAACGGAACCTAGAATCCCATCGGAAAGATTTAATAAAAGTAATGAGAGAGGATCCAGTAGAATGACAGAAGATAAATAACAATATAATCGCCCGGTGCTTGGTACGAAACAAGGAAGTTATATTGCAAAATAAAGAGACTTCTGACTCCATAAGAGGAGCATTTAACCAGAGGGGATTGTTATTACTGTGGAAAACATGGGCATTTGAGGAAAGATTGTCCTTTAAATAATCGTTGTTTAATCTGTGGAAAATGTAATCTGTGGACACGTCCAATCTGTCACCCGGGAGAATCTTGTTTTGATCAAGCAACAGCCATGTGTCAAATCTCCCCAGACCAAACACTCCGCGCAACTCACTTTTGATTTCCTTGGCATTTCTCTGTTGATCCAGCGATAAGCCCTTCCCCGTGTCGTATGCCGGCCCGTCCAACAGCATGACCAAGCATGAGACTTCTTTTTCCATTAACTCGTCTACCTCGATGGCAAACTAAAATCTGTCGATCCAACGTTCGACGTCCTCCCCACCATCAAATTTCTTCAAATTACTGATAGCTTTCATAACCGCTATAGCTTGTAAAATAAGGTGATTTTTTCGATTTACAAAACCTATATTATTCAAACAAATTAGAATAAATCCATTAAATTACAGTTTCAACTTAATTGTTGATTTAGAAACACACTAATAATATAACATGAAAAATCAAATCTTTAAATTTTTTCACAATCTTGTATTTAACTTAAAATGTTTTCTTAACTCAATAAAGTACACTTTATTCGTGCATAACTATCGATAGTCTGCATTTGGCTGCTACAACTAACATTGTTTGAACTTTTTATAAGCAAATGTAGATACACAGTGGCGTAGCCAGGAATTTCAAAAGGTGGGAGGGTTTGACAACGAAAATTAAAGAATGGCCATATTTTGTATTGTAAATTACAATATTACAATTTGTAATAGTTTTTGCCAACCATGCACTATACGTCAAAAACTTCACCCATCAATTTTAGGTAACAACTTAAAATGAGGATAATAATCACATCAATATTTGTTCAAGTCCTTTAATACTCAAGTCAAATCAAACGGAGATTTAGTCGTCGATATTTTTTTGAAAGTTTGTTTATGATGTCTGTAACACTTGCAGTGAGTTCCCGATGGATGTACAGAAGTGCCAATCCCATTCATCCGCGTTTCTTCTGTAGTGTTCCGAAGCTAGTTTTTGAGACGACGGAGAGATGAGAAGGATCGTTCGCAGGAACAAGTAGACACTGGAAGAGTTGCTAATATTAGCACCAGTGTGTAAATATTCGGAATTATTTCCGCATGCCACTCAGAGATGCATTCCAGCGCATTTTTAGGCAAATCTGTCTTCTGCAGTCGGCATAACTTTCTGTACCACAGGTTGATTTCGCAAGTGCAGTTATCAGATGAACCACTCATGTCGGCGGAATAAAATTCTGTGAGAACATGGAAGCCTTTTAAGTGATCAGTAGAGGGCGGTTGGCTTGGGTCCGTGGGTAGCAAGCACTAGAAACCACACAGAATATTTCTGTGAGCAATGAATCTCGCTTCCAAGTGTTGGATGAAACCATCCAGGAATGGAATGAACACAGCATTCAGGTGAGTTTGAGGACACGTTATAACGATGTCTCTGGGAGGATGTTATTCGGGGTACAGGAATTTCAATTTCATGCTTTTCAATGCATTTGGTGACATCAGCGAAAATCTCTGCAAATGTCTTCTCAGCATTAACTAGCAAGGCTTTCATTTCGGTAGCAGTGTCTTCGGCAAGATTCACTGCCTCAACAAGGTCGATGTTCTCGTTTTGCAAGGTCTTGTAGAGAATGTCCCTCAATTTGAATAGTTTATGGAGTGTGAAGAGGGAGACAATGAACTGAGGTTCCATCAAAGCCTGCAGAATTTGGTATGCAAGAAATGAGGTCAATTTGATCCAAATTTATCACAAGCAAATTTATTTGATTTGATTTAACTAAACAAAAACAATTTCCTTTTTTACATAATAACCTTTTTAAAAAAAGTTATTTCATTAAAATTCTTTTTCTATAATTTTATAATAAAACTTTAACAATGTTAATCAAAATTTTAAGTTTTTCGGTTCATATATTTTTTTCTGATTGTCCAAGTGGAACAAAATGTCATAACACTGCACAAATAAAGTGACGTGAAATCAGACAAAGGATGGGAGATGTATGTGTGTGTAATTTGGAATGGAACAATTAACAAACTACGTGAAGTATGGAGACATGTTCTATCTATAGCCAACTGACAATACCGCACCATTACGCACGTGTGTGCTGTGACGAATAGACAGAGAGAAAGACAGGCAAGACTGAGCTCCCAACACCTTTGTCTATCTGGATACGGGTGAGGGTAGTACAAATTTGAACGTGTATATCATTAAGCCTATTTAAATAATCAAAAGGGCGTTTGAAAAATAGTGTTTCTTATTGAAAAATGTTAAGTCAATTATTTTTTGACAACGTCAAGGGGGGGGGTTACAACCCCAAACCCCCCCCCTTCCCTACGCCACTGTAGATACGTATAAACATAATTTTTAGACCTAATGTTAAGTTATCAGTATTTTATGTGGGGATTGTAAACATTTAATAAACGGAAATCATATTTCTAGACATAATATGAGAATGTTTAAAAACACTTTTTCTATCTAAACTTGTCCTCGACATAAAGAAGTTATGATCTACTAATTCATCGGTTTGGCTCAAATTTTAATGACTTTAAAAATTCAAAACAATACCATTAAATGCTTCACAAATTTAAAAAAATGACTTTAATCGTTAATAAACCAATTTGAATTTAGAAATTTGAAAATATTATAGCAATATACATTTAGATGCGTAATCATTTTTCGCCTCCTCTCCACAATAATATTTTAAATGAAAATCAATAATAATATGCAATAATAAAAATACTTAAATTATAATTAATAATAATCATTTAACATAATTATTGATAAAATTGTATCACATATTTTTATTTCTTCAAAATATAAAATAATTTAACAAAAATTTATGTCTAATATTATATTTATTATTTGAAATTGATATGAACATTTACTGTAACTAATAAATATTTTAACATCATAAAATAATTTAAATTACACTATAATTTCATTTTTGCATTTAAATATATATTTTGCTGGCCTCTGATAAAGCAAATTTATCGACAACTTCATCAAAATATTTTTTTTAATATTTCCTTTTTTATACGTAAAAATGCCAGATCAAAAAGGCAATATGTCCCATTATTGCTCTTAAAATTGGCATTATTAGTTTCAATTTGCTAAACGAACATTCGCAACTAGCAATAGAAACTGATATTTTCAGTCATATTTGCATTGTAATCTTCAATGACTACCATGAATCCGAAAACTCACAAATCATTACCTAACCCGTCCATCAATCAAGTCGAAAAAGTTCCATTTCAACTCCATCTCAAATTTCCAAGAAACAGAGTCAAAACAGTTCCAATTCAATCAACTTTTTAATTAAGCCCATCATACCCGGTCCCTAGAGTCAATATTTTTACCGAAGGTACGAATCTAATTTGCCTACTTCCCTTACCTACATTGTTCTAAGACTCATTTTGGAGACCTGCTGCGGATATCGGTACGGTTTGAAACAAAATTTTTAACTGTTCTCTCAGATTTTCAAGGGTCATAAGGAGCGTTTCGGACACCACAAGATCTACTGGAGTTTTTGGACTAAGCTCATGTCTAATTGATCAGTAAATGTTTCGGTCTTAACACATTAATTAATTTTATTATTTCATAAACATAGAAAGCAATATAAATTACTAGGCTTTGTATTCAATTAATCTATCAACTATAAAATTCTGATGATACTTAACTTCCTAAAATAACTCAATTGGCACAAATAATAACGGATGTGTACATCACAATATAATATAAGATGTGTAATATTTATGTCACATGATAATACAAAATTAATATTCAATACGTTATTTGCTACGTCCAAAAAGAACTAAGTTTAAATATTAATGAATTTTGAAACTATGTGAAAAAATTTACATATTCTCATATATTTTTTATTTATTTTAAGTCCAAATAATGAAAAATACTTAATCAATTTTATGAATAGAAAATATCCAAAAGAAATATCCAAAAATTAAATTTTAAAGGAATTTTTAAAATATTTTAAATTTTTTTCAATTTATCTGGTTTCAGAATTTTCACTGTTCTTATTCGTAAAACAATTAAAAAAACTCTAGAGCAAGCAAAAAATGTGGATTTTAGGCATCTAAAATATGTTTGTTCCATTTAGGAATGGGCGGATTTTGAATGTATAAAATATAAATAAAATAAACCTTTTTATTAAAGAAATTTTTTAAATTAAAATTAGAAAAAAATTATTATTTTTATGTATATCATGTTTATTGTGTGTTTCGAATTGAGAGAGATTAATGTTTATTTTGAACAATGATAGTTTTCTGGGAATTTCCAGTCTTTAGTTTGTTTAGAATGATGGATGCTTAATAACCTCGTGAACTGTGAAATAAAAATATATTGTAAATTGTTGAAATATAATAAAATTTGATAATAAGTGCAATTGTTTGGCTTCAAAAATATCATTCTTTTTATATTTGAATTGAAGCAAGAATCTCGGGCGACACCAAACAGTCTGGAAGGTTGAAGCCCGAGAGCTCGTCCGTGACTTTGCTTTCGGAAAAGGTGCCTGTCAGGATATAATAGACAAACTCGAAAAAGGGATGCAGAATTAATTTTAACAAAGGAACTAATTTCAACTAAGGTTTAGGGTTAGGGTTATGGGTTAGAGGTTAATGTTAGGGTTAGAATAATTTTTAGTTTATTTGTTGAAACAAACTTTTTTTTTGTTAAAAATAGTTCTTTTGTTGAAATTAGTTCCTTTGTTGACATTAGTTCAGTAACCCTTCTAAAATACTACGGTGTTGAGAAGCGAAATTATGCGGTAATCATGAAAAAAGTAATCGAGTAAAAAATTGTGAATTGTTGGTAATTGGCGGTTGTAAAAAAAATTGATTGACGCAAAAATAGATTGAGAATTGTAATTAGTAAAAAACGTTCGATCGTAAATAAAATTTGTTAGAATAAAAATTTCAAAAAAATATTTGAATTTTTCTCAACAATGCTCATATCAAATGTTTTTCGAATTCTTGGCGAACCAATATACATATCAGTGTTATATTGGCCTGACGAAACAATCCTCGGAGAAACAACTGCTGGATTACATCGGTTCCATTGGGAGGATTCGAGCCGAATGAAATCACCATCAAAGAAGAGAAAGGTGGCAAAGGCGAAGTGAAACTCTTGCTACCCATCTCAGAGAGAAAAGGAAGACGATTTTAATGAGATCCTGAAATGCGTGAAAATCCTAAATGATGTCGAACATGAAGATCGGCGAACGGTCATCACGAGAGTCAAGAATAGATTAAACAGTGAGAAAAAATATTCTATCTCACACCACCAAGAAACACTCTACCAACGCTACAGTGCCGCAGTCATGCAACAGCGCACGTTCTGTTTATATTACCACATTTAGTATTGTATAATTAAAATAAATTAAAATAATTAATTAATTAACCCAGGAATGAAAGAATTTTGCACAAGAGGGTGTTAAGTTTAAATTGACCAATTTGCTCAACGTTTTCGAGTTGTTTTACATAAGAGATAGCAAAATCATTCGTTTACGCAAATAAATGGTAAAAGAAGCACAAAATCAGTGATCTGATGATAATGATAAAACTTTCAAATTAATACCGTGGAAAAGAATATCTGTATACAGGCATACCTCGATTAACGCTACCTCTTTTAGCGCTGTTTCGTTATAGCGCTCTTTTGATTTTATGAAAAAAATAATTTTAACTTCAAAAATATCACAGATTTAAGTGAAAATGATCCCAATTTTGAAAGGTCCTGCGCTATAAAACGAGGAGTAATGAACACTTTATCACCCTACATGGAAATTTTAAAAGAAAAAAGAAAACTGTTTAAGTAAA
>MQRK01221955.1:14001-24349 GCA_001938485.1 Girardia tigrina | reverse complement strand
TATATGGAAACATGGCGAAAATAAATAAAATTTATCCAATAAAATATTGGATGAAAATAACTTTATTTCACTTTTCCTTAAAATTAAGAAAAATGCATTAAATGCAATCAATCTCATTCACGCAAACCAACCATTGGCACGGGAAGGTTAAAATTGAGTTGATTGTATTGAGTGTGAGAAGTTTCATCTCAAAGATTAGCTTTTGGTGTGCTGTTAGTTGTCATCTTTATCACATGTCTCCGTTACCTTGTAAAGTACGGAACGATAGAGAAAACATATCGTTTTCTCAAATGACAATTGATAGCTGCCAATGGTTGGTTTGCGAGAATGAGATTGATTGCATTTAATGCATTTTTCTTAATTTTAAGGAAAAGTGAAATAAAGTTATTTTCATCCAATATTTTATTGGATAAATTTTATTTATTTTCGCCATGTTTCCATATAGTGTACCTCCTTGGTACATTTTGTGACCTGATGATGGGATTTTTATTATCTCGAAACGCGTCGTCTTCAGTGCAATGAAATAAAGTGATTAATTACTATTTATATAGTTGAAAAACTATTACATCATACGTCTCAAAAACATGCTTTTTTTCCTTTTTTAAGAAAAAAAACATTTATATATTTTAATATTTAAAAAACTTTAATATGATTAGATGAACCACCTTGCACGTTTAAGCATTGTTAATAAAGCATCATAAACCATGCTTAAACGTGCAAGGTGATCAAACGGCAAAGCAGAAATATTCAACAGATACTTAAAGCAGACATTGAGTACAAAGTGCGACAATCAAAATTGAAAAGAAAAACTAAATGAAACCACGCTGGAACTCAGAATAAAACCAAACAGCGTCGACAACAAATCGCCATTCGGAAAGTTAACCGAAAATAAATTCAACATTGAACTTTTTTCGAAAAGAATCATACTTAAAGAAGACAAAAAACCGATGCCTATTAATCCAGAAAATCTTTCGAAAGCGTATGTCAAAATACAAGTAACGACGGGTTTTGATGAAAAGTTTGATGGTCCATATAATGTTATAAACAATGGACAAAATCACATAACAATTCTTAAAAACAACAGATACAAAACATTCGAATAAGAAATGTCAAAATCATAGATTAGTCAGATTCTATACAATTCTAACAAACATGTACACAAAATAAAAATACAATCTCTAAAACTCCGTTTTCTTGGTTGGGGACTTTTGTGATACCCAAATTCCGTGTGACTAGAATGGATTCCAGTTTTTTTGTGTACCTTGTCATCTTGCGATGTGTTTGGGGATGTGCATGATTGTTTTTGTACATCGTATAATTTTGTTCGGGTGTTGTGTTCATTTGCCGAGTGTGTTTGTCTGTAATTTTTTTTGCTGCACGAGTGTTCCGGATCTTGTTATTTTTGTTTCAGTTTTTTTTGCTCCATATTTTCATCTCGATTGTCTTTTACACTTGCGCAGTTGACTGTATTTTTCAGTCGTTGAGTCAAATTTTTAACATCACTCAAAATCTGCTCGAAACTGCAACTCATAATGACGATTGAAAAAAATGAAAAAATGGAAATTTTCTGTTTTTTTATTCAATGAAATAAAACAAAGAAAATGGAGAAAAAGAAAAAAAAACATATAAAAAAACAAATCGCAAATTTGACAGGAATAGTAATAAAGACTATCGAATAAAAAAATCAATTAATGATTAGAATTTAAATAAATTCCTGACTTACCGTATTATTGTTAACGAGATTATTATGCTTAATAGAATTTTGGAATACCCGGAGATTATTTTATTGTTTATTTGAAGACGCTATTATTTTTTTTGTTTGATAAGTAATTAAGTTAACCCAACTGTAAAATATTCGTTTGGTTAAATTAATTCAACAGTGTTATATTATTTTTTTTCTTTCTCATAAATAAAAATAGTGAGATCCCTAATTGTTGGAGACTCAGTATTTTTATAGGTATTAAGAACATTAATTGAGTTTCCTTTACATTTATTATTATAACAATTTGAATTGTCACTACAACAATTCTCCGTAAAACTTGCATAGCTCGTCATCGTTCTTGATTGATAATCTTTAATAATATTCTTTAACGTCTTATTATTCAAACAAATTTAAAATACAATTTAATCATTACAAAAATAATTTATACTTTAAATTATAATTTAATTATTACAAAAAATATTTATAATTGAAATTTAAAATAATTTTTATTTATTTTAAGAAATTATTATTAAAATATTATTTATGAAATATTAGTTTAATTTTAAAGTGTTTATTTAACTTTTAATAATTGATTAAACAACTCGACGTTTTCAAATATTTAAAATATCAATCTTCCATCTGGGTGGGAGAAACACAATCCTAAAACAACATACCAAACAACACACAATAAACACAATTCAAAAATATTCCTCACAATAGGTTTAGTCAGGAAAGGTACAATCAAAGATTATTGGTAACCTGATTTAGAAATCGTGACTATTCATTGACCAAATAATATCGAGAACTTGTTTTCTGGATATAATGGCGTATCCCAACTTTTCAAATAGCTGTGATAGAGACAATCGTGATAATATACGGAAAATTACAAATTTAGCAAATTTTTTTTCATAAGAAATTCTCAAGTTTTTCAAATGCGTATTGATGAAAGTCTGACCGTAGGAAGTTGGAGAAATAATGTCTGAAATATTTTAGAAGACAAATAGATGAGTGAAATTAATATAAGCGTTATAAAAATATTAACCTATTTTAATTAATTTTATGGCTAATATTTTCGAACTTTTTCAATATATATGTGGGTTTTCGATCAAGAAGGTCTCTTACATTCATTGTGCCGGCGAAAATAATATAAAATTAAACAGTGATTTTGCAAAAAATACTAAATTATAAAATACTTAGAGATTAATTTTACATAAATAATTTTATTTTCTTTTGAAAAATCAAGTAAATAAAATTCCAGGATAATATAATACAGAATTAGTATTTGCAAATAGTAAAATACGAACATTGATGAAACAATTTCTACGGTTCGATTGTCAAATGTAAATTAGCATATCTAATGCTGGTGCAAAACATTCAATAAAATAGCACATATGTTAATACATTACTTAATATCATAGGAAATACATTTATATTTATTTATTAATTTAGGAGAACATACCGTTATCGCAGCGTAAAAAGTTTACTAGATTGGAAATGGCTCGTGTTCTGATGGATAGAAATATGTATAAAGAAAAACTTTTGGAAATGGAAGAATATGTCAAGTGGATGAAAATTCTTAAAACTAAAGAAAAGTTGTCAATTTGGGAAAGGTTAATAAGCATTTTTTTAATAACTCCACTATTAATGTTTTGAAATTTAAAAAATAAATAAATATATGATACATTAAATGTACTTCAATTTCGTACTTTTACAAATTTGTTACTAATTATTCAGTAAACAAAATATTTATTGTTATTTTTAGTTAAAAATTTGATATAAAATGTATACAAGCTTAAATTGAATTTATATAGAAACACGTAAATGTTTTCCTAGGATTCAGAAAGTTTATTAACCCTTCGTAAATCAATATCTTAAAAAAAACATCTTAAAATTCATCATCCTACCACCAACGCCACCTGTAGGTACTAATAAATCACCGATGTTGTATAGATCGGTGTGTACCAGATATGCAACAGTGATTTAAAATATGATATGTTAATAGTTAGAGATCCTGTAAAAGTTACAACGGTTTGTTACAGAAGTGTCACACCTTGTTACGAAGGGTTAATATACATTTAAGTCTATTTTATGTGTTAGAAATGATCCACGAAAATCGCATTAAAAATATCTAAAAATAATACCTAAAAATAATATCTGAAAAATATTTACTCTATTCTTTAATTTAATTTTCGGACCTTCAAAATGATGTTAAAACAGTTCACTTAACTAGTAAATGAAAAACGTTTTTTATATCCATGCTCTATGCTGACAGAACTCTACTTGGTCAACAGATTTTTTTGTTATCTTTTGTAGAAGGGACTATTACATGCTTTTTAATAATTTTTTGTTATTAGTAACTATTTAATTGCATAATGGTGTAAAAATTTTTGTATGAAATATGGCTGTCTACAAAAGATTTAAATAGTTACTAATAACATAACAAATTTATTAATTCCATGGATATACATATATATGTTTCATACAAAAAATTTCGTATAATGTTGTTCAAAATACAAGTTGTTAGAACATTGTGAATTTTTTATTTCATGTCGAGTCTTAGAGGTTATTGATCGAACTACGTATTTATCAATAATAAAAATTGGCATTCACAAAATTTAAAATATTTAAATGAAGAACTTGAAATTATTTTTTCATTTGGGATTGATATCAAATCGTACGAGTTAATTTACTTTACAATAAATGTTGACGTTAAAATTGCACTAATTAAGTCTTATTAAGTTTTAACATTTCAATATTACTTACTTAGTTAATAAATATATTTGGTAACGTGTGACTATTTCATATAAACAATACGTCGAATAATTAAACAATCGTATTATAATTATACATACGATTATACAATAGGAATAAACATCCATATCCAAGAAAATTTTCAATTTCTAAATAATAAAATAATGATGCTAGTGAATTGTAAACTCATAATCTTTTCTAAAATACCAAACTAAGGAAATATAAGTACTGTAAAATATTACTCATAAAAAATAAAGAGAATGTTTCAGCAACTACTTTCGAGTCATTTAAGAGTCATTTGGTTAAAAATATACAATTTATTAAGACAAATAAAAGAATTTCGACATATTTTTAAACAAACGAAAAATTCTGAAACTAAAGAAAGTATAAGAAATACTGGTTCATATTTCTGAGTTTATTTTTCTACATATTCTATACAAACATTTGTCTTTTATTATTGTGAGGAATATTTTGAATGTTTTGTGTTTAAATTTTGTATGTTGATTTTGAATTGTCTCTCCTACCCAGATGTATGATTAATATTTTAATTCTTATTATCTAAAATTAGGTAATGTTTAAATTTATTTTTAATTTAAAATCATTGTAAAATTTTAAATAAGTTTATTAATTTTATTTCCAATGTTTAATAAATAAATCGAATTAATAATTTTAAATAACTAATAATCATTTTAATTTTTATCCAATAAGTTAAGTAGTGTCTTTAGTACATATTCTGGGTAATTAGTGATCGAATCCCAATGTTAATGCCTTCTAAGAGCAGTATACAAAAATGTGTAATACGGAGTACGTTAAACAGTAATTAAAACCATTACATTATATATACCTGTTTGAAATAATACACACACATAAATATATATATATATATATATATATATATATATATATATATATGTGTGTGTGTGTATATATATATATATATATATATAATCTTTTTTTTCATTCAGATTCTCAAGACTTTTTAAAACCAATCCGACTCCCAGATCAAAATCGTTAGGTACAAACGACAAAGTTAACATCTTGAATAGACATTCTAGGCAAACTGAGTAAAAATTTTGTAAAATTAGTTTAGGTGTGTAATATTTCTATAGTAATTTAAGTGTGACAAGTAATTGTTCCGCTGTTCGAGATCCTAATAGACAACAAATTAATGGATGGTCGCTAGCAAGTGGTACGGTGGTGTTAACTAAATATGATCTTCCTTTGCCTATCTATAGTAGACCTTTACTAGAAAATCAATCTGGATCAGAGGTATTTATTATTATTATTATTATTATTATTATTATTATTATTATTATTATACCAATATAAGAAAGTTTTTAATCCCTCATTTAAATCAATTGCATAAAAAACCAGGATAAAATTTAACGAAGCACTTGCTTAGAGAAAGTTATCATTTTGCTAACCTAAAAATGCTGACAAATCATTTGTTCTTCGCGTCTAAAAATGTTTGTCAGCAAAAGCATATAAAGAATAAAAAATAATTTTTTATTTTGAAAATCTAAAAATGTTTAGAAAATTTTTAAAAATTTAAGTTATCTCTTTATGATTTGTACGTCAAATTGATGGACAAAACTCCTAAAATGTTGTCTTGTAATATTTATCTTAAATAGTAAATATATTATCTGAAAGTTACAGTAAATACTTAATTTTTCATTTTTCAAAACAAAAAATACTGTTTTCTAATAGACTAATTCGAAAATCGCGTATTCCTAATGGGTGATATAATACTCAATCTACCCAGCCTAAATTACTAGATGATAATGGAATTGTACGCGTTCAGAAATGCTTCAGTTGAGAGAAATTGATTTATCATTTTGGATAGTACTATAACTGATGTGTCTTACTCTGCCATTCTAAGAAACTCACATGTATCCAACATGGTTGACGATATTGCACCTTCTCATCATGCGAGAATTTAAATGAACACATTTGAAGACATAAATGTTTCACACATAACATTACCTCCGCAAAGCCTCGGATTATATCTGCAAGAAAACATTTGAAGGTATTTGAAATTATACATTAATCATAACTTACTATTTGAATACTGTCATGCGTCAGGAATAATTATGAGGCCATTTAAGATTTTATTTACATATAATTCGTATAGTTATTTATATGAAGTTAATTATTTTCTATAAAATCTTTATATTTTGTATATATGTTGGTGTTTTTAAATATGATGTAAATATTAGGGTTATGACTTTTTGCTAACCCCATATTGACATAGCAGGAAAAGATGAGTTTTAGCACCATTTTTACAAATTTGTTCATTTCAAATGTCAGAAAGAAAAAAAGTTCCCCCACCAAACCATTTTTCTACCGAGCCTTATTATAATCAGTAATGCTTACAAAAATTTCTAGCAAAACATATTTATTTCAAGACAAATGCTATTTAAGGAAAAAAATTCATTTGTTCATAATTGTAAGAGTCAAGGAAATTTATTGTTACTCAAAATAAACCTGTCGTTCAACTTCTCAGCCGATTTACGCCTTGGAAACATCTCATCCATAATTTGAATAGCACGTTCTGCACACTGATTGTTCTTTTGAATTCCATCAATAACTGAATCTGATGTTACCCAATGTCTTTTAAAGCATTGTAATGCTTTGAGATATTGTTGTAATCGTGGCTTCTACACATCAACTGCTGATTGCCAATCTTTTTGATCAGAGAACCAAGAGCGGCACCAAGGACTTGCTATGAATGCACATAAATTTTCAAACTCGCTTGTACGTCTTTGAGGAAGTTTTATAAATGCAAGGAGCGCAAAAATGGCAGAATTTCAACGGGCATTGCTAATTTGTGGAAGTGCATGGAATCGAATTGATGGAAAGATTTGATGCCTCTCATAGTAATTGAAGACATGACATAGGTGATTAAGAAACTTCATCTCATCTCGCAATCCCACAGTTTCTTCATTGAGTTGTGGCCTGTCTGTTTGTGAACGAAAATCACTTTTCAGATTTTCATAATCACGGGTCAGTTCACCAACAAAAGAATACGAGATATTTGGGCTTGATGTAGCAGATTGAAGGACATAATCCATTGTCAGCCTTAGAACCCTGTCCAATACATGATATTGACAGGAAACATATTGAGGACAAAAGCCATAAGCCATCATAAAATGGTTCTGTAGCTTCGCAACAACACCATTATTTTTCCCAGTTGTATCAGCTTTTCCATTTTCCAGCGAGAGGACAGCCAAACGTATTTCATTTGTAGTGTTTTTCAGGATAACAACTTGTTTTTCACCTTCGAGATTCTTACCATCAAAATGAAGTGACCATTGATAATTTTTGAGTCAATCTTTAAAATACATGACTAGTCGTTGTGCTTCTCTGTAGACTACTTTATAAACACCAGATTGTGAAGGAATTGGAACGTCATATCCATCTTCAGTAAGTATATTTAATAACTTTGAAGCTTTATTTGTTGAGAGATTTCCTTTTGTAACCAATTTAACAGCACTTTTTGTTGATTGTCTTCGTCTTTTTTGTTTCCTAGTATTATAATCTTCATAATGTGACGATTTTTCACTTGATGACTCCGATGAAAGTGTTTCAGTAACATTTGTTGGAACAACAGATGATGTTGATAGTTGACAAAATGGTTGAAATTGCAGTTTTCGTTTCGATGGATGAATTGATCCCTTGGGAGCTTCCTTTTCAGTTGAATATCCAGCTCCACCATTTGAAGATAGTTGTAGATTGTAGAATTCTTTATCTTCCCTGTTCATCAAGAATCCTTTGACATCTGTGTCGTCAAATAACTTCGAGAAAAAGCAAACTGCATCACATTCATGTCTTTTCTGATATTTTTGATAAATTACAATAATATTTTCGACTTTTCTTTGAATAGATCGTTTACTTTGGCAGGGAAAGTTAAACTTTTGCCACAGATCTTTGATTTCAGCAACAATTTCTTTTGATCTTGCATTTATTGATTTGATATTTCTAGCAAGATATAAATATCGACCCAATATGACAAATTTTTTCGGCATTTTGCACCTGTCACTTAACCTGCTTTCCACCAGTGGTACTTCTTGCCGCTTTTTCAAGGAATCTTCAAAGTTGACTAAATTTTGTGACCATAAGGAAGAATTTCTTTCAACTGTTTCCTGTGATTTTCTATATGCTATTCCTACAGAAAAAATACAACATTTGCAAATCATATTAGGCCTGAATGTTTAAAAATATATGACTCACTATACGTATTTGTGACTAATAACTTTCTTGGCGCCTTTCCTATCGTTATATATGAGCACTGATTCAGCAGCGTAGACATTTCTTCCTACACCAATGGCATAATAAATGAATGACACAATTTCATGTGTAATTACCACATATATGTAAAAGGTAAATAAACAATTAATTTGGTGGGGGAACTTTTTAAAACATTTCATAAAATGAATATTACTTTCGTATTTTACATAAAGAAACTCATCTCATACAAGTATGCCATTTTGGAAACAGTGAAAAAAATTTTTTTTCATAACCCTAGTACATATATATATATATATAGTTGTGGTTATAATTCACCGGCCACCCTTGCATTTTAAAGTAAATTAATATCTACGTGCATGTGTGTGTAAGTTCATGTAAATAATGTGCTTAACCAACATCCAATAAAAATACAACTTTAGTAGCATACCCACTATGCTATTATGATATATAAAAGTATTTGTGACTATTCCGACATGACTGGCATGACTATTCCAACTTTTACCCACTCTGAGGGCACAAATCGTCGCTTTACTCGACACTGGAGTCTCGAACCGTGCAATTGCCCTGTGTTTCAATATTAGCCGCGCTGCAGTAGCCGACACTCTCCGTCTTCATCAAGCCATCGGCGCCTTTGCCTATACGAAACGCAGTAGGAAGGCTTATCACAAGCAAGGTGACAGATCGAGTCATTTTGAGATCCTGCAAGACCAATCCATTTGCTGATTCCCGCGCAATACAAGCTGATCTTCCAGCTAACATTGATAAATTACCTAGCGCACGAACCATTCGTCGACATCTGGTTGAAGGAGGCTTTCGATTGTACAAGCCTTCCAATAAACCGCGTTTATCGTCGAAGAATATTCGTGATATGCTCGCGTTTGCAAAAGCTTACCAATATTGGACAGTGGTGTTCGGTGATGTTCACTGATGAAACCACAATCGCCTGGTCACCGCTTTAGGCCACAATACACTGTTCCCACTGTACGGAGTGCGCCGAAAGTTATGATTTGGGGCGAAATTGCTGCCAGAAGTTGCTGCGGTCTTTGGTTCTGTCCCAAGGGAACTGCTATCATTTCGCCTGTGTACAACCGCATTCTTTGCGATAAGGTCCAACGCTTCCTTCAAATGTGTCAGTGCAATTATCTCCAACATGACGGGGCTCCATGCCATCAATCGCGACAAAACAAAGCCTGGTTGGAAGTAAACGAGATCAACGTTCTGGGTCCATTGCCTGGAAACTCACCTGATTTATCGCCGATTGAAAATTGTTTGAGAATAGTGAAAGAAAAGGTTGCTAAGCATGCCCCCACATCATATGATGACCTACTTGACATGATTAAATGTGTTTGGGTACAGGAAATCAGCCCCGAACTCACTGACAATCTAATCACGTCCATGCCCCGCCGTTTGTCAGGACTGATTAATGCAAAAGATGGTCATACAAAATACTAGTGGAAGAGTGTTTGAACTGTACATCCATGTCCTTCTTCTTATAATTTGTGTGTACTGAATACATCCTTAATACTTCGTTACAATATCAGTTAGTCAAAAATTTCAGTATTTTTAGGGGTGGCTGATGAATTATGGCCATGACTATATATGTATATATGTATGTATATATATATATATATATATATATATATATAT
>MQRK01221946.1:114038-132338 GCA_001938485.1 Girardia tigrina | reverse complement strand
AAATCGATAGTAGAGAAATTAACAAAGGAAACTATTGATAAATTAATTGACAAAAAAGTAATGCTAAAATTTTAGATGTTCAAGATCAAGAGCAATCTTGCAACACTAATGATAAAAGTTTGGAAATTAGTTATGTGTTAACTGTGCCATATTCAGAGGGGTTTAAAATATTTAAAAATTCTATTTTGAAAGCGTTAGATAATGCAATAAGTTTAAAAGTAATATCCCGTACCCAGAAAATTGAAAGCATGTTCGGCAATAAATCTCCAACGCCATTGGGATTCTGTTCGGATCTCATTTACCAATATACATGTAATGGGTGTAACGCCACATACATTGGAGAGACTTCACGTCATCTCTGTAAGAGAATCCAGGAACACAGTCGCAATGAAGGTGGAAGTAACATTGCAGGACATAGAAGACAATGTAAAGGAGATATAAATTCACAACACTTTAAAATTCTGTGCACTCAATTTAAAAATTATTGGGAGAGAGTGACATGTGAAGCGTTATGTATTAGATCTTTGGATCCTAAAATTAACGTTCAAACTGCACTCTCTACAACTTTGTTGAGAGTTTTTAAATGATGTACTGATTACGTATTGATTGCATAATCATTAACTGCACTATATAAGTAAATTTCGTCTGAAAATCATTTGTTCTGACGATGACGGTTAAACCGTCGAAATTAATAAACGTTTTTAATTGGCTTTCAAGTTTTGATTTTAATAACTTGCCAATTTTATTTCAATTTATTCACAATTTATAAGAATAGTAAAAAGTAAATTTTTTAAACACGAAACTTAAGCTGATCTTTAATAGTGAAATAATTTCCATATTTTTTTAACATATTCTTTTTTTAAACACCAAATAAACTTTCAAACTTTTTAAACCCATACTATAGTTTATTTAAATTTCCATTTTTTTAGTTTACAACTCATGTTTATGAAATTTTATTCAATGTTTAATTTTAAAATTTATATTCGTTTGTACGTTAAATAACATAAAATAATATAACATTAAAAAATATAATTTTATCTAAATTTTTAATAATCTATTTGTAAAATTGTATGCTCAGTGTTAGGTTGAGAATTCACTTCCATTTCAAACCAAAAAGATATCAAGACTCTCAAAATTTATTCAAAAAATTACAAAAGGTTAAATTTGTTATTTAAACAAATTTTCATTTTTTTATTTTCCATTTTTAATTTTACTTTCCAATATCTTTTTAAATTCGAATATAATTTGCGAAATTTTAAAAAACCAAAATTCCTTTTTTTTCGAAAATTAACAATAACACTCAGTATTTTTATAATTCAATTATTCAAATCTTTATTTATCAACGAAATCGAAATTAGACAACACATATAGATCGATCCAAGATTTTTCAACTTTCATATCACAGTCTGTACCTTCTGTCGTGTATCTTTTCAATAACTTCAACTGGTCCTTCGTTTTCGTCCGTTTCTTTCAATCCAGTTTTGACCTTTACTAGCACATTCTCTCCAGCTGAATGAAAATCACCAAACTCTTCATAGAGCTAACGATCATAAGCTATTTCATATTTGCTATTTAAAATCAAAATAAATATTTTATCATAAAACATATATTTCTTTTTATATTTTTTGAATAAACTTTTGTTCATGAGATGAAATGACGAGTTTTCGAATTAGCCTCTCCATTTCTAATTTTCAAATTCTTCTTCTAACAAAAACGGTTTTATTTTGAAAAACATAAGCTGTCGGAGCGGACGTTCAAACTAAGAAGTTTCCTTTCAATTATTTTATATTATATTTTTATTGCATTTGATAACTCAGTGTCGCCAGTTTCACAATTAATGTGGAATAGGATACTTTATTAATCACTATCTTAGTTCACAATTCGATGGGAAATTTCAATCCGTTCATTTTAACGAAATATTTTATTAACTTGATTTTTTAATGGGTGAAAAAGTTGAAAAAATGTCTGAATTGAATTCAGTATTTATTGCTGGCATTTTTGGATTACAATTATGTTCATTTGCTTCCAGCTTTCCCATCGGATTTAGTAGAAATAAACGAATCACTATCTTTAAATTAATAAACTTGTAAATATATAACAAAATAAAACATATTAGACATTCTTAAAATGAATTTCCAATTTTCCACTCGTTTTAAAATGAATATTTGAAATGACAATGACAGCTAATATTGTAAATAAATTTTTTATTTTCATGGGTGTCACAAGACGTTTATTGTAGAAACAGGGTCCACTTTACTTAGTCATACTTCTGCGCTATGTCTCTGGGAAACTAAATGGGTGAAACTCTGTCTCTAAACGATAGCACTTGAAAGCTAAGCAATTGTATCAACGTATATTGTTGTACCAGTGATCTACCAATCCGTTGATTAGGTTTAGCTTTCACGGGGTTTGTGAAAAGTTATAAGGCTTGGTGAAACTATGATTGATAATGAGATAGTATTTACGATAAAGTTTATTGATATGAACAGAGTGATCCGCGTCTCAGACCTCCACAAAGCCTCGGACTTAATACCTTATTGAATTGTATGATCACAATATTTGAGAACGAAAAATTTTCATGTCTTCATCCTTGTTTTACGATAAGTTTTGGTTCAGCAAAATGATTGCAAAAAGATGAAACCCAAGATCCAAAGTGGTCGTTCATATGATATAAGCTAAAACGGGCCAGATATCTGAAGGATAGCAGACTTGCATCCGTGATTGAGCGGAACGACCATTGCTAAATTTGTATCTGATTAAAAGACTTCACCTGGAACAGAACTTATGGTTCAATACTATGTGAGACAATGCTACTTATATAGTTATCCGATCATGCGGAAGAGGGTACATTGAATAGATAAATCTTCAGCTAAATTAAGGCAGTACCAAATAAAAAAACTAAAGGAAATTCCGGTTGTGAATCAGTCTATTTGAATATTTATCTTATTACATAACCAACTGGTGTTCATGACAATTATTTCACGAAATTGTATTTCTTATCTTACTGAACCGTAAAAAACAATAAGTTAATATTTAATTAAAGTTATTACCAAAAAGATGAACGTGGCGGTCACAGCGAGGTTTTGTTTTGCTATGAAATTATATTTAGTGTCAACCTTGAATTAAAATAAAACATATTTAAAATGATTTCAGTCTGAATAATATGATTCATCCTTCAAAGAATGGAGAGAGTGTAGAATTATAAAAGATTTTAATTTTTCGTTTGGTCAATTAAGGAAATCCACACCGATTTATAATATCGATTGTTAGGATTTTGTGTTAATGAAAACTTTTTACCGTTATAATTTCAAATTGTAAATTGTGAAACTGTAAATTTATAAAATTTGAAATTGTGATATTGTAAAATTTAAATAAAAATTTCAACGTATTCATATCTACAGGCGTGACCATAATTCACAGGCCACCCTTGCATTTTAAAGAAAATTAATATCTACGTGCGTGTGTGTGTAAGTACATGTAGATAATTTTTTAACCAACATCCAATAAGAATACATATTTAGTAGCATACCCAGTATTAACAACATCATAATTTGAATGTAAACATTTATAGACAACACAAACAGATTCTTCACAACAATTTTTAGAGAGCATCTTTCTTTGATTAAATAACTGGTCTCTTAAAAATTCTTCTCGTTTCTGGATCTTTTTCTTCTTTTCCCATTTGGTTTCTTTTATCTTTATTTTTTCACCAATTTCTTAATTTCCTTCCATATATTATTTCTGCTGGTGAGATACCTGTCGTTGCTTGAATGGTACTATTCATCATAAATTCTATTTCTGACAATACTTCCGTCCAATCTCTATGCGTTCCATCTTTATTCTGATATTAAGAGCATCTCTAATTGTTCTAAATTGTCGTTCTATAATTCCATTGGTATTGTGGTGATACGGGCTTGAATAAAATACTTCTATCTTAAACTTCTTCAGTGTTTCTTTAAATAGTTCTGATTCAAATGTTTTGCCTATATCCACATGGATTTCTTTAGGTGGTCCATATTTATATATCCATCTATCCAGCAATATTTTCCGTAGCGTTTTCTCATCTTGGTGAGCAACTGCATTCAGGCTAATATATCGGCTAAATTGATCAATTATCGCCAAAATATATTGGTATCCATTAACATTTCTCTTGAAAGGACCACAAAAGTCAATATATATCTTCTGAAAAGGTTCATCTGCAAATTGCTTAATATGTCTTTCTTTTGTTTCCGCAGTTAGTGTTTTTCACTTTTGACAATTTATGCAACTTTGAACAACTTATTTTATCTTTCTCTCATATTTTCCATATCAAAATCATCTCTGAGGTAGTTAAAAACCTTTTTACTCCCAGCATAACATAACATCTTATGCATATTTTCAATAAAATCGGTTCTATTTGTTCTCGTAATCCAGTACTTATTATTTTCCGTTGGAACAATGTCATCTTTCAGTTTCCATTTATTTGTTCTTCCTGGTTTCAAATCTTTCTTGATTTGTTCGATTTCTTCATTATCATTCTGCCATTTGAAACTATTTAGTTCTTCATGTAACGCTAGAATTCGAGTTTTAATCTTTCCTTTCTTTGCTTCTTCATGTGCTGTGTGACATTGACTACCTAATTCGCAAGAGTTTCTCGACATAGTATCTGCATTTGAGTGTCTTTCACCTTTCCTGTATTCCATTCTCATATCAAGACCGGTGAGAAAATATATCCATGTTTGAAATTGCGGTGTTATTGGGTTCTTTGTGGTCATCATAAACGTAATAGCTTTGAAGTCTGTTCACAACAAGAATCTTTTTCAATAAGGGAAATGCTTAAAATGCTGAGTGAAATAATATATTGCAAGTAATTCTTTTCTGGTAATGCAATAACCAAGTTCATGTTTATTCATCTTATGAGAACCATATGCAATAACTCTTTCTCTTCCGCTCGAGTCTTTTTGTGACAGTACTGCTCCAATCGTATCGAAACTTGCATCTGTGTTCAATATAAATTCTTTATCGAAGTCTAGATACGCCAAGATTGGAGTTTGAACCATTCTTTCTTTTAATCTCTGAAAAGCTTCGTCACATTCTTTTGTCCATATTATTTTCTTATCTTTGTTTTTGCCACGCATGCCTTCTAAAACTTTGGAATATCTTGCATAATCTTTTATGAATTTTCTGTAATAATTTGTCAAACCCAAGAAACTCCTTAGATGTTTATTACATGATGGGTTTTGAAACTTGTTAATCGCATCAGTCTTTGTTTTATCAGTTTCTATACCATCTATACTTATTATGTAGCCCAAAAAACTTGGTCTTTTCTACTAGAAATTGACATTTCTCTGGATTTATCCTCAAACCTGATTCTTTGATTTTTTGAAACACATTCTTTATTCTTTGTAGATGTTCTTTCTTATCTTTAGAAAATATCAAGATATCATCTAAATATACGACTGCTTCCTTCCAGTTCAATTCCCCAAGAATTTTTACCATTAGTTCTTGAAAGGTGGCCGGAGCAGCTGCTATTCCGAAAGGTATTCTTTTAAAACAATATTAACCATTCTTTGTCGAGAATGCCGTTTTAATCTTTGATTCTTCATCAAGTTCAACTTGATAGTATGCGTTTCCCAAGTCAATTGTAGTGACATACTTTGCACCATTCAATGTGTTCAACATATCATCCATATTTGGCATAGGGAATGCTGGTCTGAGAGTAACTTTATTTAATTGTCGAAAATCCATACACACTCGTATTTCTTGTTTCTCTTTCTTCCAGACGCATACCAATGGAAAGTTCCATGGTGAACTACATTTTTNNATTATATCATTTTCTTCAAAATTTTTAATAACTTCGTCTAATTTTTCATCAAAATGCCTTGGTTGTCTATACGGCTTTACTAACACCGGTTCACCATTAGTTTCTATTTTGTGTTTCGTCAATATATGATATTTTCCCAATATCCCATTTATCTGCGATGAATATAGACTTAAACTTTTATCATGTTTATCAACTGATCATCGACCTTACCTCCGTATAGGTCCGTTATCCTTTTCTATCTATCTTCATCTGATGGGCTATCCCTTATCATAAATACATCACTATTTGTATTGATTTATTAATCAGCTTTATCCCAAAATTATCTAAAAAGTCCACTCCTGCTATCATTTCTGGGTTCATTCCTTTGACATCATAGAATTTTATATTCTTTTGGTTCCCTTCAATTTTAAGCTTCAAGAGTACTATTCCATAATTTATTAATTCCGAAGCACTTGCGCATGCTAAACGTCTTTGCGACTCTCTAATCCTAATATTGTGTATGTTTTTAATTAAATTTCGTTCAATCACATTTACTATTGCAGCGGTGCCTAAAAGACTGTACTTCTCTATCTTTAATGTAAAAATCTATACTTGGTCTACCATCCAGTTTGTTATATTTAATGTTAAACTTTGTTATTTTTAAAATTTCTTCATTCTTTGTTTTGCTTCTTTTTTCTTCCATTTTCCTACTAAAACAGTTTCCTTCACATTCTTCTTTCCAAAAATCTAATTTACAAACTTCGAGGGGGTTATTTCCAGTCATACAATTACATATACAATCACACACACATTCACATACACAATCACACACACCGTCATACTTATTTTTATCACCTAATGATGCACATTGATCACCTTTCCTTGCCATCGTGCCTCCTCGTTTCCCTGAACACATTTTCTTACGTTTGTCTCTTATCTGGGAAGACCCTTTTAGTTAACTTTCCTTGATTTGATCTAGTCTCTTCGTATTCACTGTCGTCATTGCATTCATCAATTTCCACAACTGGGTATTGACGATTTTGAGGTCTATTATGGTATCCTGTATTATATTTTTTCTTCCAATCGCTGTTTTTACTGTACTGTTCTCTTTCCTTAAATCTATTCTTGTTGAAATAACATTGAGTTCTATAATGGCTATTTCTGTTTCAGTGAGTACACTTCACATTTTGGCAATCTCTTCTTACGTGGCCTTCTTCTTGACATGCATAACATTTTACTAATTATTCTAATTTTTTTTACTAATTATTAATTTTACATAATAATTCAAATCCGTTGCAATAAACGAGACATGTTTGAATTAATGAGCATAGTGACTCATGTCATTCGATAAATTGATTGGTCAAAATTATATTTATATAACAAGGTTTTTCTGGCTGTTTGAGTATCTGATTGTTGTTTCGTAAGCACTGAGTGAGACTCCTCGAGCACGAATAACCAATGTCAGTCGACCGGTTAGACATACGTAATTGTGTTCATGGTCGATCTATTATGAGAGAGGTTTTAGTCTGTGAGAGCCATCATACAAACACTAATCCTATACTCTAAATAGAGTTATACCATATATCAGCTAACACAATACACTGTTGGCAGAAAAAAAATGAAAAACTGCTAACACAACAGTGCATTGGCTTTTATATTGGATCAATAAAAAAAGGTCAGACATACATGCTCTCATCACTAATGTTGAACCCTCTCTCACAAAATCTCAACCAATCCTACACTACAAGTTATCCTGAGGGGGGACATCTAACGGCTCATCATGCTCAAAGATGTCTCCCTCAGTGTCCCAGTATCACATCGTCAAAGTCAGCTGGATTGTGAGCAGGAATCGGGCATTGGATTTTTTGTAGGTTGGCACGCGGATCCTGAATTATGGCCACGACTGTATATTATACTATATTTAATTATAAAGGTTTATGAATGGAAAATAATGTTCCTCGGAAATTTGTTTTAGAAATAGAAATTTGTATTGAATTATAAAATTTTGAAACTATGTCTAATCTTCATCTTGAGTTCGATTCCAATGCTGGTTCGTCAAACATGTCCGAATATAACATGAATAATTCAAATCCGTTGCAATAAACGAGACATGTTTGAATTAATGAGCATAGTGACTCATGTCATTCGATAAATTGATTGTTGCACGTCTTTGAACGAGAAAAATGAAATAATTATGTTATATAACATAATGCAGCAAATAAAGAAACAGAGTTCAACAAATATCGAATGGGCATTGTTTCGGATAAGGGAAATGATCCTTGTTTGGCCACAATTCGTGATTGTGAAAACTCCCTGAAAATATGCGGTTGGTGACAACTGATAGTAAAGAACAGAATGCTATAGAAATTATCGGTGTTATTATTATTGTTATTATTATATGACGAGTACGACGCAATCTTTATTAAATAAATGATTAATCTGTGACAATCTGGTAACAGTTGTTACTATATCAATATACATTCACACAACTAATCTAGATTAATAAAGTTAAAACATATGGATCAATATAATTTTATTTACAAAGGGAGATTTGATTCATAAAATTAGCAATTTATTTACGGGTTTAAGAAAATAATTCGGTAAAAATGCTCTTCTACTACTTTTAATTCATAATTACATTAATTCTTATTTTATTCTGTTATTTTAAAATAATTTTTTAAAATTTATTTCTTATATTTTTTAAACATTGTTTTCCCTAAACATTAATATTTATTAATATTTATTCTGTTATTTAAAGTGAATATTTATTATATTATATTATTTAAATATTATATCTCTTTTACTCAGATGGTTGATCGATTTTTAATTATTATAATTAGCAACTAATTTGATTTCAATTAACGTATAACATTTGAATTTATTTGATTTAATATCATTGTAAAATTTTAAATAATTTGATAAATTTTATGAAATTTCTAAATAAATAAAGCAAATTAATATTTTAAAATAAATAATTTTTTATTTTAATTTTAACCAACGAAATTCGTAATAATATTAAATAAAATTATATATTATAAAATTATATTAATAAAATGTATATTATACATTTTTTGAGATTTTTAAGGTTTAAATAATTGAATGAAGATCATCAATGAATTGTATGAGGCAAAATTACGAAACTGTTGATAATATTTGTCATGAGGATTAACCAACTTGTGTTAATAATTAAAGTGCGATAGTAATAAAAAGTTCTTTATATTATTATTAATAATAACTAGAAAAAGATCCGTCATATATGACGGAAGAGTTGAATTTTCTTCTTTGAAAGTTTCTGTTTTAATTTTAAAATCATAATTATAACACTGAGTAACAAATTTTTATGAAAGTCATGTTTCATGACACTTTTTAGTGTTTCTTAATGTAATTTTGCTCGCTGATTCAGAAAATAACATCACTTTCTCTTTACCTTCAACGGTCCAAAAGATAATCTAAATTTTATATAATTAACATATACGAGATATCAGCTTTAACTACCTTACATAAAATTACCAAAATATCAACATAACTGAGAGTTACAATGTCTCCATTGTGTATACAATAAATGAAATGATTCAAGTAATCCTAAGTTCTTCAAAAATGCACAGTAGATCGTTTTGTCTCTTATGAGTCATGTCATCTGTGCGCACCAAACTCCATATGAAATTATAACAACATATATAATGATTTATTTGTCCCATATCACGTTAATTAATGTTTCATATCGATATTTCTAATTCCAATCATTTATTTATATTTTATTTTTTAAGTATTTTATTTATTGTACAGGTCTTTTTGGGTCAATTATAGCACTATTTGGAGTACTTATAACAGATTGGAAACTCGTTCGCAGCAATGGATTCTTTCAGGGATACAATTATCTTACTTGGATTGTTATCATTCTTCAAGCTGTGGGTGGCTTAGTTATTGCAGTGGTGATAAAATATGCCGACAATATCTTAAAAGGATTTGCTACCAGCATGTCAATTATTCTTTCATCTCTTTTCTCATATTACTTTTTGTCTGATTTTATTCCAAATAGGTGAGACTTAATTTTTTGATCTAATAAATATATTATTAAATATGAAATATTATCAGAAATATTTAGCAATGATTTTAATATTTCAAAATATATTTTAGGATAATATATTTCGACTATTTTTACCCTCATCTTCAGATCACTAATTATTTTTTGCTCTTTTACTGCTTAAATGTGTGAAATGGCTGAATTTGTAACTTATTGCGTAAAATTCATTGAAAAATCTTTAAAAATTGGTCGAGAGTGATATTTGAACATTGATTTTATGATCACGAGACCTTATTAGCAAAGATTATTCGACACGCTCACCCAATAATTTTAAAATGCTTGCACAGAATTTGGAAATTATTTAGTTATAACAAATCGGAAACTCGTTCACAGCAATGGATTATTTCAGGGTAAGTTGCATTTAAAAGTTTTATTATGCTGAGTAATATTACTCTTACCCCATCCACAAGTGTGTTCTTGGCTCTTTTGCAGAGATGACGGCCAGTCTCTCCAATGTATCGCACCCATTGCATGTCTACTGATAATAAAGTCCGAAAACAAACTCAAAGGCGTAGGTGATTTGTTACAAAACATATTTTCAAATATAAATGACTGAGATACAATATTTAAATTTAAAAGATTATTGTTTGCTTTAAGAATAGAATTGTTTTGATATTTGCATTGATGCCAGACCGTGTAAGAATTTTTTTTCTAAGCAGCGGGAAATGCGGTAAGAAATGGATTATAGCGGGATTTTTTCAACCGTGTAAATAATAAATTAAAACATGTCATGTTTTTTTCTTAATGAGAATGGGAAATGTAGACTTCCATACTTTTTATGCTAACTTATACTATTTGCTACCCCCGCATTGTTTTTCCTTTTTAGAAATTCGTACAGAAACTCATCAGTTAACAATCTTTCTAGAAGTGATTTTGATTTGTAATTTACGCTCTTCTTTTTCATAAATAAATAATTTCCAATATACTGATTGTGTTTATTGTGCCTTCTGATACTTTATGCTATACATATGTAACAGTTAAGTTTAACCGCCCTACCTCGGGGTTATTATTCAAAAAGTAGGTAAAAAAACATCGGGTTTTTTTTCATTATATTTTGAAATAATAATACTTGTTTACAATATACCAGAAAAAACTTTTACTCAATAGACTCATTTATGACCCTTTTTTGTATCCTTTGCAAGTCAGAGGTTCTCAACATAAGATGTCACCGAATAATTCTTGTAATAATAATCTATTGAATATTTTAGCTAATATATTTTGTATTGAATGTAATATATCTATCAACATAATCTCAATTCATAAAAAAATATTGTTGGTGTTCAAAAGGTTCGTTTTATGACTTTTCGGGGTGAGAGGATACTGGATATGGACCTCACTGCTACAAAGCGATTTTTTATTCATAATAAAAATCATATATTTTAGCACTTATTTTTATTTTATTACACTAAAAAATCCAAATAAAACCAAACATTTTACATTTTTATTTTATTACACTAAAAAATACGTTTTGTGGGCTTCGAATATAGTTTTCTTGTGCCTGAACGTACGGGATACGGTTTGTTGCGTCCGGACGATAATATAGCGGCCGTATCGCGTACGTTCGTATGGGTAGGGCGGTTAACTTCCAGAATAAATGAATCTCAGTATTGTCAAACCTGTTTTTGCGTTTTATTTTTGTTTTCTACATTTTTTGTGATAACCTATTTCCATTTTCTGAAGGAATCATTTAGAGATAAATGTCAGAAATCAGGATATTTGTGACTCAATCGAATTCCTCTGTCATTTATCCATACAACTAAATGTAACAAATCGTTGTGCTTATACGACAGAACAGTTTAACTGTGTCTTAATGTTTTATTTGTCCTAACGTCATTATTCGTATATACCGAATTAGTACGTATTTGGTTGCAATAATTTCGAATTATTATCCTCTACACTCACTTTATAGTCTAATCGATAATTGAGTTTAGTCATCCTTTTCACATCCAGTACTACTTTTACAGTATTTGAAAATTCATTATACGAAGAATTAAAAAAACATTTTAGATTACACTGGAATGCAGATATCTCATATCTTTATCACGGTTTTATTGCCGTGCAGTTGATGTTTTATTTCTTTGTCGAGGCTTTGATGCTTGCTTCATACTGACACAGAAGAAAGAACAGAAATACAAAATAGTAGCATTGTGTCATGGTGGAAAATTTTAAAAATTGGATACTTGAATTCTTCAAATTAAAATAAATCCAAAGTATAACCCTGTATAATGCAATTCCTTCAGTTTTTTTTAAATTACCATTTTTAAAAATTTTTACAATTTTAATATTTTTCGATTTTTCCCATTTTTAAAACATCTTTTTAAATTTTTCTAACTTTTCAAAATTGTATGGAAGAATGTTCTTCGTCAGTGGTACCACGAAACGAAGTTGACCAAAGTGGACAAATGCAACTTTCCTTATCTGCTGAAGACACTATCTCAGAATGGTCAAGCATCTTCTTCTTGTCAGCAAACCAAACCTGATGATTTTGTTGTGGAAAAATTCATTCCCTCATTTCTCTGTAGTCGGCAACGTAAGAGTACTCATCCACTTTATTATGCTGGTTCAGTGGTTTGATGAATAAGTGAACCAGAATAAGGATAGGAAATTAAAGGCCTGCGTAAGCATGGCGATTGTATGAACCAATTTGTTTACCCTCCAAAGGTGGACATATCATTTTATAGCAGCGATGACATTGTCCGTATTCTTACTTAACCTAAGGTGGTGCATTTAATTTATTACTTCTCGAATGATTTGAAGGAATTCTTTACTCATTTGAGATAATTATTATTGTTTCTATGTGAACGATCTTTCCTTTATCACGTTTTGTGCTGTTAATTCTAGTGAATACATAAGAATTGTTGTGAAAAATAACTGTTTTAAAAGCAAATGACTTGATTACTTTTATTTAAATGAAAGTTATGGAATATGACGAATTTGCCCACCATACCCTATTTACTTATCTGCACTGTTGTAACCAAATTAACTTATGAAACAACCCTAAAATTAGATAAGAATGAACGTATCCCTTTTACATTTTCGTTAATACAATGTTGATAAAGTTGTTTGTGAGTTTTATGATTAAAATGATCTGTGGTTGAGATGTGATCACACTTTTGTTGATTGTGGACGTATCTCGAGTGACTCTATCCCTTTGCGACGGCTGGTTTCTGTAAAATTCTCCAGCACCAACCAGTAATTAAAATAATGGTATTACCGAATCTAGATGGCACTTCAGTAGAAATAATTTGGTCGCCACCTAACCCTCTAGCCCCCGTTCTCCCATGATCGAGTGATACTCAACCAGTAATTTATTGGTACCGGGATTATCGACTCTCAAATCGACAAAAAGCCAACATCCATTGATATCATTATGAGAAAGCATCGTAATAGAGAAAATATATATATATCAAAATAAACATGCTTTTTAAATCCTTCAAAAAAATTTTATTATTATTTAAACAACAAAAAAAATACATTTATGAATTTGTTTTCTTGTTTTCGATTTACTTCCAATTTTTGTATTTAAAAAAAAAATAAGATTTTTTTAGAGATAAAATTTTATCAAATGATAAAATTTTATTGGTGATAATCATTTAAAATTGATTAATTTTGATTTTTTTTAATATGTATATATGCGAAAAGGTTTATGATCGATGTGTGATTAAATGTGGTCACTACTATTAAGAACATTAATTGAGTTTTCATTACATTTATTTGCATCACAATTCGAATTGCCTGTAGAACAATTCTCCGTAAAACTTGCGTAGCTCGTTATCGTTCTTGATTGATGATTTTTTAATAATATTCTTTAACGTCTTATTATTCAAACAAATTTAAAATACAATTTAATTATTACAAAAATAATTTATACTTTAAATTAAAAATAAATTTCATTTATTTTAAGAAAATTATTATTAAAATATTATTTATGAAATATTAATTTAATTTTAAAATTGGTTGTTTAAATTTTAATAATTGATAAAATAATACGTTTAAAATACTAAAAATATCAATCTTCCATCTGGCTGGGAGAAACACAATCCTAAAACAACATACAATAAACACCATTCAAAAATGTTCCTCACAACTACAATGATCACAAATAAAAATATGAAAAAAAATATTTACAATCTATGAAAGATTTATAATATTATTACAAAACTTCAAAAAATATTATTTTGGGGTCCAAATATAAATTATAAAATGTCGTTCAATAATAGAAAAATAATGTTTCAACGGTGTAATAATATCTGTGGTAATGTTTGCAGACTGTTTTTTATCGGAACGAGTTTGGTATTGACGGCGACCTTCTTGTACGGATACGTCCCGAAATCGAAGGAAGTGCTGCCGAAATGAGCGCAACATGAAGTTGGCAAGCACTGGAACCAATTGGAATGTAATGAATATTGTCGAAGAATTTCTATCAAACATTATTTTACGATTTTTATTTGTATTTTTTTTAAATAGTTTTTTTTGATCAATAAATTATGCTTTAGTTTTTGTTTGAGATATTTTCATTTGCCGATTTCGTTGTGTCCGTTTTGTTGATTTGTTCATATTGAGAGCGTTATTAGCGAATTCGATGGTGGACTGGAAAGATGCTGAGACTTGTGCAGTGTGGTTTACGTGGACACATCGTCCGTATTATCGGCTAAGGAGTAAAAATCGATAATGTTGAGATGATTATTTGTGTGCTCAAATTGATTAACTTTATCAATTGTTTATTAATCACAATCGTATGTGCACAAATATGAATGAGATCGATGTGATGAAACGGAGACTTAGTGTTTACAAAAAGTTGATATATTAGAATTTATTACAAAACAATTAATAATAAGATATTATGAATATTTAAACAAATACTCTACTTCCAATACTCTTATTTAGCCATTCAATTGCTCGAGTCTTTAATCGATTTAGGTACGTTACTTCGTTTCTCATTCCATATTTTCGAATTTTACATGGATCCACCTTTACTGAAACGTACTCTTACATAAAATACTTAAATGTTTTGGATCATCCAGCATTTGCATTGAATTTATAAAGACAATTCTTTATCAAGACTACTTCATTAGGTCGAATATGCCTTGTGTCGATAGTTCTGCCCCAACAATGCTTCAAAAGAACTCATTGCACCAGAACTCTACCAAGTCATATTCAATGAGAATTAAAATTTTTGTAAAAATTGAGTCCCGACTAGTGATGATTTTTGAATAACTAAAGCTGCTAATCTGTTATAATGAGAATTTGTTTTTGGAGATGAGAATTTTTGTCTAAGACAGAATTTTCGACTCATCTGTTTCAATTTGGCTCCTTTAAATGCTTTATCTATGTTAGACAACCATTTTGTCAAGGTAAAATGACCACTTGCTAGAATAATTGAATATCGTATCGTAGAAGACAAGATTCTTTGCTTAGTGTTTTTTTACTTTCCACTTTGCATATACTTCACATTTCGAACTACCGAATTGATTTCTCCATCCATTTTAGACCACAGATAAAGAAGTTTCGAAAATTCGAGTAATTTCTTGTAATCCAGTTGACATAATTTATGGTGAATGAATTGTACAATAGGGTTGTGAGATGTAATTAATAACTTTATGATAATTTACAGGTCTGTCCAGAAAGTTTTGAACGATGGTATCTAGTGAAGAAGATTTTATTGTGGATTGCCGAAGATTTTTCGAGATTTCGAAAATCGAAGGAGAAATACAATCAATTCTAATCAAGGGATCCAAAGAATTAATTGCAATTTATAAATCCGTGGATTCCAAAATCACAAATTTTGAAGAAAGATTAAAGATTGCTTTTCAGAAGCCGTCCTTCTTGATTCAAGATTTTATGACGCTGTATAATTACGAAAAAGGAAAGGAGTCGTCTAAGATTTACTTTCAAAAAATAGATCAAATGATCGAAAATTTATCAGCGCACAATTTGAACAAATAAGAACTCTCAACATATTTTTAGTCAATTGTGTTAAGAATGCGGAGATGAAAAAGGAATTAAAATTGGGAGATGTCACATCGACGATATATATTAAAAATGTGATCACAAAAATGGATTATGTTTTGGAAGACAATGAAATTGTTGCAGTTCATAGAAAAGAAACTTTTGTGGAAGTACGGAGGAAAAGAGACTTCCAGAGCAGTCAAGTCAATTATCAATCAAATCTAAGACATAATTTCAAGAGACGACAACCAGTATAAAATTGAATTTTGAAAAGAGATATAATCTGTTATCAATGTCAAGAGAAAGACCATATTAAAAGAAACTGTCTACAAGTCAAGAAATTAATTTGTTATGCTTGTAGAGAAGAAGGATACATTAATTCCAATATCATCAAAAACTATTGCGAGAAGAATTGAAGGTATGTCAGATGATATTGAATTGCAAATGAAACAATGTTTTAATGACCCTTCGAGAAACTGGACTATACAGCTTGATGAAAGCACAGATATTATCAATAAAGCTCAGTTGCTGGCATTTGACGTTTGTTGATACAGAAAAAATATGAATAATTACTTTTTTGTAAATAATTAAAACAAAGGACGACTGGTTCGGAAATTTTTGAATAAGTCGATGAAAACGTTACGATGTATAACTTGAGATGGGAAAATTGTATTAGCGTCTGCTCGGATGGAGCTCCAGCTATAAAAGGTTTAAAAATAGGATTCATAGCACCGGTAAATGTAGGAATTAAATTAAAGATATTAAAACCAACAAATATTTAAGAAAATTTATAATAGTATTAATTTAATAGTAATACAAAGATAAGTTGTTTTATTATTCACTTGTGAATATTTGTTGTTCGTATTTATTTTAAATAATCGCTTTCATTTCAAATCAAGAAAGTAAATTTCTTTGGATTCTTATAAACAATAATTCCACGCTCAAATTCACTAAATACTCTTGACATTTAATTTATCTAAAATTTAAAAAAATAAGTCATTAATGAAAATTTCAATATTTAACATATAAATTCAAATTCGTAGCATAAAAATATGCTATATACTATAAAAATACTATATATAAACAAATATTCAAAATTAATATGACGTCAAATTTTTAGTTAGAAAATAAGTAATCAAAATATGAGGGGGTGAATCATATGAATTATGTTATGACTTATGAATCATACTGTTATACCTCCGTCACTTTGAAAAGAAGTTTTTCAGATGCAAAAAAAATTTATATTCGGACTCTGATAATTTATTGCATAAATCAAAATTACACTAAAGTCTGCGTAATTAAGAAAATATTTTTGTAAAAAGTAGACAGTTTATTAACCCTAAAAAGATAAACTTATTTTTTTGTACAGAAAAGATAAACAGGCGCCTCAGAGGTGCAAAATTTTAAATACCGATTTATTTACATATTAAAATAAAAAACTTATTTTTTATATATCAATTAAATGTTACATTATTATTAAATAAATAAAACACAAATAGGTATTAATATTTGTTTATTTTAGGGAATCATGTTCAATTTTCAAAAAAGTAATAAAAATTAGAAATTATTATAGTATTAACAATTTTTAAGCATTTTTTTTAAGAATAGCTAACTTTTTATAACATTTTGTCTTACTAACTAATAAGTTACAATATAATCAGTCTCAAATCACAAAAAAATACTGAAAAAATCACGAGTTATAAACATTTGTTGCAAACATCTTTTTTATGTTCACCACATACGGTTTTTTTACATTTCGTACAAGTCATCTTAGACATTCTCTTTTTTTTGTTGTACAAATGCTACAATAACGCCGCACTTTAGTTGGAAGCTCTTCATCAGCTTCTTGAGGAAGTTCTAGATTAGCCTGTTGTAGGATCTTCTCAATATTTTCTCTCAAACTTCTTTGCAAAGTAGGAATGCGCAATCTATATCTCATCCACGGTGCACACAGTTCAAACGACAATTGTTTCATGTACTATCTACGGTTTATTGGTTTTTCTTGTTTTGACAAAATATTGTGAGTGTAAATTATATAAGAATTGATAAAAGCTATATTTAACATGCCATAAAACATTATCATCGGCCATTTGTTAGTTTTCCTAGAACAAGACATCGAAGAACACATCTGATCAAAAGCATCGACGCCGCCTTAAGTCTGGTTGTAGAACATAATGATCTCAGGTTTACCAGTTGTTAAATTTATTGCAGCATCTTCATCACACGATGATAGCATATACACCATCTTTGAAGGCTTCGGCTTGTATGATGCTAGGGTCAAAAGTTCATCAAAACAGAACATAGATGTACCAACAGGTCGAGAACGACTGTTTTTCAATTCTTATATATATTTAAATATATTTACTTATATATATATATATATATATATATATATTATTGAGTCTTGTGAACGCAAGTTTAGTATTTCGAAAATATAATTTGATTAAAGCTTTTTTATACAACTATTGGACATGTTTCGATTTTT
>MQRK01221946.1:83928-106521 GCA_001938485.1 Girardia tigrina | reverse complement strand
TATTATTAATATAATTATCTACTTACAATTGTAAGTAGATAATTATATTAATAATAATAATTGAGTGAAAAGGAACTATCATTGAAATAAATGCTGAATATGAATATGAGAGCCCTTCAAATAGTTTCGTACATATATTACTGAATGCATTCAGGAATGGACTCGATAATGTCTGAGATGAACTTGATCTTGAGAAATAATATTAGATAATTATATTAATAATAATATTAATAATAATAATTATATTAATATAATATAAATAAATATATACTGTCTCGACACTTGTGATATAAATATCTAGAACAATTATTTTAATTAATCTAATCTGTTCCACATCCAAAATTACTCAAATTAAAATTAAAAATGAAATTTCTTTTCTCAATTTTACCCGTCATACATGACGGGTTATTTACTAGTTATTCATAATAATTTTAAACACAAAATGTCAAAAGTAATATAAATGTTATACCAGCTGCACAGGACGTTTTGAAGTATTTTCATCCATAATTGATATTTTACTTGAGATTAGTCATTAAAAATCTAAGTATTTTACTAAGTAACCTTTAAAGATTTATAATTTAAGCAATTTGAGATCGTATATCAGCCTCGTTTTAAACTAGATTACGTGTGTCAAAACTATATTCAGTTTAAATTTAAACTATAAAATCAACTTTGAACAGTCATTAATTAAATATTAATCAGATCGCAATATAAACATAGTTCAACAATATTTTAAACATATATTGGAACAATAATTATCGTTTGAAAAGCTGCTATTAGAAAAGCTTCATATCTCACTAATTAAATGTATCTGGGCAAATAATCTCGCCAAGTACTCAAGAACATTTTGGGTTCTTCTCGATAATTTTTTGCAATATATCTTAAAATGAGGATGCTAATTTTATGTTTTTCGTTTCAGATTATTTTTTTTAATTAATTTTAGTAAATTATTTATATCTTTCTTAACTTGTTTTCTATTCAGATTCGATTCTTATATTTGTTTACTATTTTTGAATAAAAAAATAAAAAGAATATGAACAAATTTAGTGCAGTCATTGACTAAAAAAAATCATAAACAAGAAAATAAAATTCAAAGTTAATCTGAAGAGATCATCCACTGATTGTCAACAAATATCCGAGTTTGATAAATAAACAAATTCAACACCATTAACGGTTGTTATAGAACTTAATTGGTGGCAATATCGTGTGTCATCTTTGTACCAAGATTTGATTTTTTAAATAGTAATCAAAACACTCTTTGACTAGAACTACTTCTATAAAATATCTGACGATGATCAACATCATCCAAATCCCTGCCTTTGCTAGCTTCTTAACACTAAAAAGACGGATGTGGTCATTTTGACCACATTTCATTTTTAAGCATATGTAACTATTGACAGGATTGTTGGTGGAGACTACCATTTCGTGACTTTTCATGATATGAACTGAGGTACATTTGCACCAAATGTCATTAATTAATTTTGCTCCTTTCCTACTTACTTCATGATCAGATTCAAAAACTAACTAAAAGGACGGTTGTGGTCATTTAGACCACTTTAGTTAGAAAGTCTGAATGTACTCCACCATATGTGTCTTTGAGAGCGGGAGAACCAGGAATGTAAGCCACAGAATAACTATTGTGTCGTCCCTTACATTTTGGATATTTTATACATTAAATTTGACACCAAATAAGCACTGCGTTCCAATTGTCTTTATTGAAGGAACACAAATAACCGGAAAATCTTCGTCATCAAGAAAAGCACAATGAGAACAAGATTATATAATTACAATAACTTAATAATATTGAGAATATCATCTTCTCAATATTCACTGGATCAAGATCAGCTTTCAGAGCATTTGAAGCACGTAACTTTCACTTGCTTATATCCCACACAAGATCCGCAGCAAAACTTTTGACACTTTGAACAAATATCCTTTGTTTTGTTATAATGACCAGAAATCTGGCAGTTGTGGCGAATTCGGGACTCAATAATGCTGTAGATGCTGCTGGGTGATGGGGTTGGATCAAGAGGAGGCGAATCAGCCATTTCTCTACACAATCGTTCACCGAGAGCAAGAAGATAATCCAATCTTGAAATTTTTCGCCCTGTTGATTTTGTGAAGATGATCCATGAATTTATCCCGTTGAAATTTAATAAGTTATAGAAGACATGAATTGACCATCTTCTTGATTGTGCTTTGGTTGTGTATAAGCGATTCATTTGGTCCAATTTATCAACACCATATTTTGTCTTGTTATAATATTCAATGGTTTCCGGAGGTCTTTTTCGTTCGCATTCGTCAATTTGGCATTTCATGTGCTGAGAACTGAGTAGAAGGACTGCCTTTTTCGGTTTTGATTTGTACAGTGTACGTGTTGCTGTTTTAGACTGGTTACAAAATAAGAGAGAGTCATACCTCTTCATTTTACAATGCATGGTGTGGATTGCATTTGGTATTTCACGTTTGGTCCATCGACAAGTCCCAACAAGAGTAGTTCGCTTTGCCTTTAACTCCTTCGTGAGGGCTAAGGAGGTGAAAAAGTTATCCGCTGTTAGGTTGTGTCCTTTGCCTACTTACGGTCTGATTAGCTCCGTTGTTACGCGATGACTGAGTTGTTTTTTGGGTGGCCTGAAGCTATCTTTTCCAAAGTATGGTTGAGCATTCAATACGTACTTAGTTGTTGTATCACACAAGAGCCAAAATTTTATCCCAAACTTGTCGGGCTTATTGGCCATATATTGTATGAACGGACAGCGGCTTTTGCTAGGTAAGAGGTGTTCATCGATCGTAAGTTCCACGCCTGGATAGAAAGCAGATTGAAAATTTTCTATGAATCGATCAAAAAGCCATGAAATCATGGTAAACTTATCACTTTTCAATCTTTCACTTCTTGTAGATTTGTCATCAAAACATAGATATCGCATCATATCTTTGAATCGAGCGCCATCGGTTGAAGAAAAAATTACCATTCCCCAATTTCTGTTCCAAAATTTGGTTAGTGGAATGTTGGAGGCACAACATGCACCGCGAATGAACAGCAAGTCAATAAATGCTTGTAATTCGTCAATTGAAATTCTCCAAGTGTCGGCTTCAAGTCGTCTTTGTGCCTCTCTCTGTGCATTTTGAAACGTGACGCAGCATACTGTCATCAAATAAAATGTTAAAAGCACTATATTCGTCAGAAGGATTGATAGAACGGAGGGTTTTGGGTGTGCATCCACTTTTTCCAGTGAAAACATTGTAACCTGGGATTTTATCACTCACTTCGTCATTCATTGGAATCGATTTCCAGAGTGTTCCATCTTTCCCTTGCATTTCCTCTATGAAAATTATCTTTTCTAAACACGAGTCGCTGTCGTCAACACTTTCATCATTCTCTTCAAAATCGCTACTGTCTGATTTATATACGTTTTCTTCACAGCTATTATCTGTGTTAAGATCATCGTCACTTGACTCATCATCCTTTATATTCTATAGTGAGGGTAAGGCTTTTGTCACAGCTAATCTTCTTTCACGTCCATTAGCTTCCATTCCAAGAATTCCTCGTTTTTCTCTTGATGTTTTCGTTTGATGTTTCTTTGGCCACGTCCAAGAATTCCACCCTCACCACTTGATGCTTTCTTTAATAACATGTCCAACTTGACCTGATCGAAACACACAGAAAATCAGAAATTAAGATCTTCCCTTTCGTAATTGGTAGCCTTGGCAGATGGCACTACTACAATAACTCCCTTCTTCGCGCCATTGGATGGAATGACGTCGAAATACAAACATATGCCACCAGAGCTGCCAAAAGAAACATAGAGATGTGTGCAAAGCATTAAAACCAACACCTCCTCTACATCTCTGACGACGACATAATAAAGATGGTACTGCCTAACACCACAAGTAGTCACAAACCACTAGTTCACTCTCTTGGAGAGCGTAACTCTTTGCCGACAGCGCGACAAAGGTAAACGCGAAAGCGATAAATCGCTGAAATATGGAGCCTTTTCCAACTGGGTTGGAAACATGTCTCACATTTGATTTGAATCCACCTAAGCGGTGTGTTTAAATTAAATTAAATTAAACCCCTACCAGGAGCTACACCCATGACGCTTTATTCTCTCTATCAATGGCATGATTTAATCTTAACTTGATGACTCGCTTTTCTCGACATATGACTGAACTGGTATGTGACGACGAGGCATGGATGAAATAATGATTGTGCATATGATCTATCTATGCCTATAATAAGAGCAAAAATGTGAATACTTTATGTATAGTCAATAAATATGTATAATCAATAAATGTTTGAAAATTAAATTTCATCCGTGGATCAATAAAAATATTTTTGACAACAATAATTAACGAATCATGTTATTCATATAATTGAGGACCTGTATTAATCAAAAAATCAAATAATTTTTTTCTCGAAAATATATAATTTCATTTTCAAAAGTGAGTATCGATAATCAATAATAATTTAAAATTTTTCACTTATCGGACTCAAAAGTTGGATTTGCCAATAACGAAAAATAACATCTAATGCTGTACTACCCCTCCATAATATACGTGTGTGATCCTGAAAGTGACTATAAATGCCATATTCAATCGAATTTATTGACTTGACACAGTTATGTAAGTGAAAATAAAAAATGAGAAGAAAAATCATCAATAGTTATGTATGTGGTTAAAATGACCACATCCGTCCCTTTAGGTAGTTCAAATGTGCCGTCTTTCTAGTGTTAAAGCTCAATTTTGGCGTCTTGATAGATTTTACCCTTCCTCCAGTAAGCTAAGCAGAACTCAGAAGCGACGCGAACAGAAGAAGAGAAAGATGATGTCATACTTTCCATAAAAATCTAGTCGTAAATTGTTGGGTTTTTGCCAATGGTTTTTTATGTATTATCGATCCATTTCATCCCAATCTTGTCGGCTGTTTCCAAGATTAATTCAGAATATTCTTGTAAGATTCTTTCGATCTTGGAATAATTGAAAATGTTTCGTGTTATGCTTATCTCAGAAGCTTTAATCTCCAATGATTTTATTTTTGTCCTCTAATTCAGTTATTCTTCTTGCTGATTCGTCATTCTTCTTCACACACTCTTCCTTATTTTATACAGCTCTGGTATCAACTCTCTGGCTTGATCTTCATTTTCATTTATTCCTTTGTTCATGCTGGTAATAAACGATAACAATAAGAATAATGATAACAAACAAAGCAAAAAATTATTTGATGGAGGATTGATAAAAAAAATCTTCCAATCATGATACTTGAAAATAACTCCAAAATAAGAAAACAGATTTTCGACAGTCTCGGTAGGAATTATAAGACGTTACCGGTGTTCATCAACAGATAAGCAACTTTCAAATCTCTTCAGAGATTTTTTTCATATTTCTCAAACGACTTTCAACAGTTTTTAACACCAAGAATAGTCTTAATGACTCCTGATGGATGTTCCCCGAAGATAATATGATTCTCGCGAAGAAAAACAAATCAAAATCATCAACTCAATTTTCAAAGTTCAAAAACAATTTAGTAAGTTTTTAAATTAATTAATAAATAATATAACCAGTAATCATTTTTTATTTCAAATTCCGTGGAGTTTTCCAACCTCAGTACCTACATTACGAATAGGTCTGAGGCTGAAAATGGAAAAGCCAAATGATCCTAACAGATTCAACAGATATTTTATTTGTTATTTAATCTTAACAAATTACAGTTTTCTTTTCAAGTGATTTGAATCCTTTTACAGTGCTTATTTGTTTAAATTGTGCGAACGAATTTTCGACGACTTTCTGATATAGCGACAAACGGAAATTTTGCATACAAACGTAATGACAATACATTATTTGATAGTCATTTCAACGCTTTTTAATGATTTTGGTTAAGGATTCATTTTTTACTTTTTTTTCATTTTTCTACTTTTGGAATAATTTAGGAATGTAGCATGAACCGGCTAAACTTCAGTATGTATGACGCACGATGTTGTTCTATCCACAGTGTCAAACGCTGCCATCAGTCGTTCTATTCTCTTTATTTATCTAATTTTCAGTAACATCTGACATCCCAAAACTCGTCAGTTCGCTACAAGATCGGTATCAAAACAATTTCATGATCTTCTCATTTCAGCGGTGCATAAATTTCAACACTTGGGCATGTCCATTACTCAAAAAACATCTTTCGAATAGTTCATTGAAATTGAAAATTGTGATAGCATGATAGTCTTTTGAAGTAAGTTAGTCTTATTATCAAAATGATCAATTCTAACGAACTATTCAAACGATATTATCATTGTAATAGACCAAATAGATTAAATTTATTCTTTAACTTTATTTTTTAATCCAACAGTGAAATTTATGTACTACTGAAATAAGAAGACTAGGACCTTTTTGTACTGTTTCTCACTAAAACCGACGAGATTATAGGTGTCCATTTTGTCACAAAATCAAACAAAGAGAATGGAATGATGGATGGCCGCATCTCAGCTTTGATACAGCCATATAAACGTTGTACTTTAAAAAAACTTTTGTAAATAATTATTTTTTATTTTACATTTATTAGGTATTAAATATCTTTAATCTTAAATATTTACTTTTTAAAACACAAATCTTTATTTTTTAATCTTTAATCTTAATTCTTTAATCTGAAATATTTAATCTGACTCCAATTAATCAGAAAGGACTTCCAACATAAATATATAGACAATGAACACAAATTCTTTTATGAAACTTTATTTCAAATAACAAAAATTAACAAGTCAAAATAATAATAATAATTCAATTCTTGATGACAGAACACAAACACAAAACAATATTTCGTACGAGTTAACAGATTACAGCAAAAACTGTGAATCTCCAAAACGAACGAATGTTTAAATTTAAATTAAACCTTTTTCTCACATACGGGATACTTATGGTTTAAAAGAATAATATTTTAAAAATAATAAATAACAAAAATAATTCTGAGTTTACTTACTTCCTTTAGTTTTTTGATGAGAGAATTTTTTGGGCAAACTAAAACTAAATTTGCTGCTGTTTATATAGTAGTTTTCATCAGCCTTGAAAATTGATAAAATAAAACAAAGACTAAAATATTTTTAATTTTTGATTCCAAGTTTTGTTAAACTAAATATTATTTAATTTAAAATTAATAATTTTACCAAAAGAATTATTTTAAATTTTTTCTACATAAAATTGTATCAAAAGTGTTCATAGGTATTTTTCGAAACCCTAACACATTTTTAACTTATTATGAATACTTGATTTAATGTTTTCTTTATTTTTTTTCTTTATGTTTATTTTATTATTTTCTCTCTAAAAGGAAGTTCATAAATTGCGTCTTAATTTTCTAATTTATTAGCTTTCTTGTCATAAAGAAATTTAAATTCGGTAATTTTTGATATTCAACAATTTCAAAACTAGATCCAGATTCATTTATGCTGTGGTTTTAAGATGTTTAATTTCTAATGCATATACTGAATTTGAATAATAAGTTTCCTAGTAAATGACGCTAGATAATTCATAATGAGAAATAATCGTATTATCTACCATTTATCCATAACTGTCAATATTCGGTTCAAATAAAATTTATTTTATATACAATGGAGGACTACAAAACACTACATGATAATTATCAAAGTCATTATAGACATATTGTTAGATAGAAAGTTTTCTCCTGTAAACAAACCCTCCGGCTGTGTGGACAATAGTACATTTGAAGGTCACATAATGAGAAGAGCAACGATGTTTTTAAATTCTTGTTAAAGAAAGTGACAAAAAATTACAAATAAATATTTGATATAATGTACCTTATATCTAAATGTGTAATGAATTAAGGAAGTTGAAAGAAAAATTCTACTAGAAAAAGAGACAGAGATTTGACACTGTGCTACAATGATTTCGTAACGATACAAATCCATCTAAAGCAACTGAAATGATACTAAAATCAATAGACACTAGGCATATAAAAATAAAAAGAACAGTGCAGAAAAAAAGGAAGCTACAACATCATATATAAATTTGGTCAACTCATAAATCTTCGCAATCATATAATGCGTCATTGTGAATAAAAGATAAAACGCATTTTAAGTAAAAAGCTCCAAGAGCTTTAGCAACATTGAAAATTAAGCAAAAAAGAAGCCAGAAAGTCTCTTGAAAGCGAAGAAATTTAGGAATATTTCACAAATGATCATTTCAAAAAGAAAAGCTTAATACTTGTGCAGTAGCCACCAAATGTCAATATATTCACTAAATAAATTAATTAACAAACTGTAAATAATAAAAAAAACAATTACTTTTGACAAATTTAAAAAGTAAGTTTTCCTTAAAAGAAAATTTTTACATTTTACATAATTCTTGATTTCTAAACCTTTTAAAAAAATTAAAAAACAAAGAAAAATATGTTTATACAAAAGGAAAAGTGAACCGAAATCGACAGAACTATATTTTCAACAAATTAATATTAAAGAAAAAAATGTCGAACTAAAATTAAATATACTTGGTTTTAATAAACAAAAAATCAAAAAGCGAAAAAAATATATTATTGAACCACGCTGAAACTACATAAAACTGTCGATCAACGTCAAAACTTGGAACAGCAAGAGTGTGGATGTACAAAAATTGTTCATGTGAATAAACATTGACAACTCATCGAATTCGTGTTATTGGGTTGAGGAATAAGTTCCCGCCGTTTTTTGAAAAATTAAAATTTTATTTTTTAACAAATAAGTTACTACAAATTAATCACAAACTTTTCCCATTGATTTCAGGTGGTTCACGACAGTTTTTTGATCATAATCCATTTGTTCCGCCAATTCTCGAGTGGCTTGACGCGCGTCTTCATGCAAAAGTTTGTTCAAACGCTCTTCATCAAATTCATTTGGTCGTCCTGAACGAGGTGCATCCTTGAGGTCAAAATTGCCAATTATAAATTTTGCGAAACAATCACGAGCGGTTCTATCAGCTGTAGCACCTTCTCCGTATACAGCACAAAGCTCTCGGGCAGCGTCTACGGCATTGGCGCCTCGATTATACGCAAACAATAGATGGTGTCGGAAATGCTCATTTTTGTCGACTTGACACTCCATTTCAATGGTCTAAAAATCGACAAAAATTAATCTGAATAAAAAAACAAAATACACCATTTTTTAGAGCAAAACAATAGCTTTCAAATAACATATAACATTACATCAAAAAATTTGATTTAAATATTAAATTGATTAAAAATTCAAAAAACGGTGCGACCTTATTCCTCAAACTAATATTTATTTTCGTTATATTCAATTATCGCCCCTTAATGGTTTTTGGAACACGCACGGTGTGAGATCGCATATTTATGTCGCGTCCCTCCACCATAATCATTCTTTGAGTAATGCATTGACCGCATCGATTACTATATGGGATGGTGTCGAACTCGGTAATCAAGAAGCGGGTGGATCGGCTTTTTTTAATTTTAATCTTTTTTAATCTCGGATCGGCTCGCCAACAGAAACAATGTCCGAACGGCGGCTCTTCGTCGTCCGTGTCACGGTGCTCGTGGATGTGGTGGCGATCTGTCGAACGTTCGAACGCCACCAAAACATGGTAAATTTTATCTACCGACAACAGTTCCTTTTCCCATAGCATTTCAGCCTCCAGCAACTCGGTGCGCCTCGATCGAAGCCCGGAGCTCATCCCTGGCACTTCAAACCACAACCTTCACAACTTGTAATGATGTCAAAAAGTCAGTAGACTACTCCACTAAAAAGCTAGCAATGACAATCAAGGTTCAGTGTATTTCTATGACATGTCATAGAGACTTCTAGGTCTAAGAAGGCACTTTTACATCAATCAGAAGAATTTTCGACCAGAAATGAGGTCACCGATTGCCACACTTTTTCTTGGTCATCAAATTTTATATCTTTTAAGTTCTTCTTCGTGTAGCAGGAGAGGAAGAAATAGCTTGGACTAAGGCACTGACTGTAGGAAGGATGAGGAATCTCGACGAAATACCTTTGCTGAACAGCAGCCTGAGACACGGAAGATTTATGTACGGACTCAATGTCGTGGAGTAAAAATAGTACTTGACCAGAAGGCTTTCGCTTTTTCTTATGGGTTTTTATAAAACACTCGTGTATTATGAGTTATTGACTTCGGTGACTTTGTCAGAGATATCAGTGTTAACAACACCACATTTCAATATCATTAAATAGTCATTATCTTTCACTACTGAGAATCTCCTCCATAACTTCCTAGAGATCACTTCTTCTAGGAGCTTCCATTCTTTTGACTATTTTCTCTCTTCTGAGATGTAGAGGGAGTGGGGTTTCGCCCTCTGTCAAGACATTCTCCATGAATAGAGCATAAATTCAAGCTTGCAGACTGAGGTTCTGCTTACAATAGTTAAGTCCATTCTCACTGTCAGCGTTTAGAAAGATAAACAACTAAGATAACTTTCTTAATCTCAGGGAATGAAGCATTTTCATTGTGGTCCATAACTGACATTTGGTACTTGTTCATTCATCGCATTCCATTCATGTCCCATTACATTCTTCAGTCTTTTTCAACTTTTCCACCAATTTCTAGTGACCTCTTGCTCTTATACACATAAAGTACATTCGTTCTGTGGCACTCTCCTATAATACACTTATAAGTTGTACATCGGAATGGGCCTATTCATAATATGCCTAACTTAGTTGCCCATTTATTTGATCAGTTCAATTTTCCTTAGAAGCAATAACCTGATAGTAGAACGCTACGTATGTACTTCTTTCGAATGAATCAAAAACAGTTTCGTATATTATTAACTAATCACCAGTCTACGAACATCGTAAAATCACCTATTTAAACAGGAAAGGCTTAGAGAAACAGACACTTTTACTTCTATACACTAACAATGTCACTTATTTAACACATGACATTAATCAGCGTACAAAATTGAAGAGGAACAATTAGTCCAAATATTACTAAGAACAAATAAATAATCAAAAGGAATCATCCACTGAAAGCGATACCAGAAAACAACCCAAGTATCAATAGTCGATTTGAATGTGCTGTGACGGAGTCAAAAACGAGTCCCTTGTAAACTCATCTGAACTACCGCTTTACAAATATAACTGCGATAGAAACCTCCAGATGCCCGTTTTGCGGATGTGTGAAGACCACGTACACAGTCAAAGAGATGCAGAACCATAGGACCGCTACCCAATACTGGTCATTTCTCAGTAGATAGCTGAAACGTGGGCGGAAGGCCAACGTCCCGTAGAAAGCATATCAGTGGGTTTAAAGACTTATTTGGTTTGTGTGAACCAAAAAGAGCCAATAGACTAAAAACATTATTGAAGAGATGTAATACCCTAAAAGACACATGAAAATTAAGTAACGCAAATCGATTAGCTCTGTAAGACAGTTCAATAAAAATCAGCAAATGACAAAAAATATGTCATTTAAGCAGCTCAGTATGGTAATGAAACAGGAACAAATGAGGTGATTGCTGAAATTCTGAAATAGGGAGAGAATCCTTGTCCAGGAAATTGACAGAAAAGATGTGGAATATATTAATAACTTCAGAAGAGAATGTAAGTCACCTTTAACAGAAGAAGTAGCTGCAAGATGTGAACTACAGAGTATCTTTCTACTGGGAGTATTAGAAAAAAATCCCATAAGAAAACATTAATGTGACCAACGGCAGTTCAGTTTTAGACCGAAGTGGCGTCTAGTTGAAACTTCCAATATTCGTAAAACATCTGTCAACTAACAGATTGCAAATGGACATTATAAACCAATATCATTTCCAAAATTGAATCTCAATAACCGATAGAACCAACAGTCTGCAAACAATCAGTTCTGTAATTCGAAATCAAACACTCAGGAAAAGAAGAATTAATAAATTATACAAATATATTTTAACACGAGCTTCTCGCCAAAAAGAAAAGCAACAAATTTTGTACACAAAACAACAACAACTAATCAATCAATCAATCGGTCAACAATCGAGCAAAGAAAGGAAATTCGTTCTCAGAATTAATCGACAATTAATACTATAATTACAATCGTGCTACAAATACAACAATCACTAAATTGCACCTTGTCAGAATGCTTTCTTTTGTTCTTCGACGTTTTTTTTACAATCAATCGACACATTTCTCACACACAATCGATAATAATTTTTCATATTATATTCAATTGGGAGATAGAAATAAAAAATGAGGGTAATTAAAAATAAAGAAAAAAGAACAGGAAAAAGATTGTTATATAAACGCGCTTTAATTTATTGAAAATCACAATTATCGATTTTCAATAGACTAATTCAAAAAAACACATTTGTAAACTGCAATAAAATCATTTTTCCAATCAAATATTCAATCAATCGACAAACAATATTTTTTGACAATACGACAGAATATTGATTTTTTATAGAATTATAAGTTTGACTATTGGTATAAATATCGATTAATGTTTGATTGGAAATAATAATTATAATAATAATAAAAGTGGGGAGTGGGTGTATGTGTATTCGATCAATAATGAGGCCTATCATTGAAGGGAGATCTCCGTCTCGGTGGATAATCGGTCCAGTCGCGCGATCTTCTCTCGCTGTATTCGTACCGCGATTGGCGTCTATCGTCGTCGTAATCGTCGTCATCCAATGGTCGATATCGAGATTCAAATCGAGGATTACTTCGGTCTCGATCGGAGAATCTGTTATCTCGATTGGGATGATTTCTTCGATTCGTTCGGTTATTTCTCGACACTTTCTTGCCGCCGTCACTGAAATGAGATTTCTGTCAAATCGATTTTCGCTTTTTCTTTGTTTTCAACATTTGACGAAGATTCCATCAGTTTCTATTTCGTTTCAATTACACACACACACAGACACACCGGGAGTGTCACTTGCCAGTTGTTTACTTTTTTAAATCCATTTTTTCTTGTTTTTCAAATTAATTTTTCTTTTTACTTTCTTTACGGTGAAAAAATTATCTTTATCAAACATTCTTTCTGTTTTTTTTTCAACCTTTATGCTAACTAAAGTTTATCTGAACGCCAGATTTTTAAATTTGCTTCGGAAATTTAAACCCGAATTTCTGAAATAGATTGACGAGTTGAGAGCCTTAACTTAAAATCTGATATTGGAATGAAAGTAGATACTCAGAACACAATTAAGCTTTTTCTAACGTTGAAATTTGTTGAAAATTACTTTCAAGTACGAACAATTATGTATGAACTTTTGGAAATTTCATATCTACAACTGTGATCAAAAGTAATTAATAATTTCTTAAAAAAGAACATTGTGATTTACACCAAGGGCGGTGAATTAGGGAAACACGCAGAGGAATAGTAGTTTCGAGTTTATCTGCTAATAAATTGTACCGTGGTGTTTGCAATTATTATTTAGTTTATTAGTTGCTGTTTGAAAACATATTGGTTCTTATCAGAAAGAGTGAGAATGATGTTATATTTCTATGTTTGTGATCTGTAAAGGCGGAAATTACTTGCGCAGTATATAGTAACATATAGAGTAAAAATATGTAATAGTTAAAAAAATATTGACAGAAAATATTTATTGAATACTCGTTTGAATATTGGTTGATTTATTTGTCTGTATAATGGCGGAAAATCGAACAAATCTTCGTTTCTATAACTTCTCCCGTTATTCACTCGGCATAACGGGAAGTGAAGTTTATCAGGAAATTATCTCTGTTCATAGTGCTGACAGTGTTGGAGATTCTACAGTGTATCGGTGGATAACTGAATTTGACAATGGTAAGACTTCTTTTGCTTGGGAAAACTGCGGGAGAAAATCAAAAAAAACACCCCTGAAAACATTCCGTTGGTCTCTGGAATCATTAACGCCAATGGTGCAGTGACCATTGATGAAATTGAAGATGAGACATCCCTCAGCCATGGAACCATTCAGTGTATTGTGAGTGACCATTTGGGCTTTCGGTCTGTTGCCTGTAAGTGGGTTCCTCATGCATTGTCAAATTATCAAAAAGGTCAAAAAGGAATGGTTGAAAATTTTGAAAAGCAAACACCAACATGAACATATTGTGATGGTGGATGAGAAGTGGTTTTACATGAAAACTGTTGGCAAGAAAAGAAGCAACCGTTGCTGGGTCTCCCCTGATGGTCATGACAGTGAACTCATTCATGTCGTGAAGCGTAGCCAGTTTGAAAGAAAAATCATGTCTGTGATCGCAGTGTCCTTCACTGGAAAATATCATTGCGAACTGCTGCAGGAGAGAGAAAGCATGAATAGCGAGAGTTATATCACTTTTCTTGTTAATATGGAGAAGACGTTTAGTCGACATGTTTCCACTCAACTGGAGAAACATGATTTTCGGGCAAGACAACGCGAGGCCTCATGTTTCCAAAGTGACGTCCATGTTTCTCACAAACAAGAATGCTACCTTGCTCCGCCAATCACCATATTCCCCTGATTATAACATCTTGGATCGATTTATTCACCCTTACTTGGAAGATCAGCGACACAAAACCAATTTTCAATCTGCAGATGAGTTACAATAATTCATTACATCAGAAATGAAAAATATTTCTGCTGATCGATGGTCATCTGAGATGGGAAAACTGATACAATGCCTCTAATGTCATAAAGAAGAATGGTGATTATGAATGAATGTATTACACAGGGTTGTTTTTTCACATTGCTCGTTAAAAATGATATTAACATTTCAAAAGTCTCATTCTTTCTGGTATGAACTAATAAAATACAATCAATTTCTGAAAAAAAAACAAGAACTATGCAAAAAAAGGACTGAAGAAATTAATGAGAGCATCTTTTTACAGTTAGCAGTGTATAAAAAAATATATGACAAGGTGTGTGTGTGTGTGAAAAAGTCTTAGTAATGGTGAGCGAGTTCTGGTATTGATATATTATATTGACTGCATGCGGTCGCTGCGGTGAGGATATCGGTCTGCGGTTGATTTGTGGAATGAGTAAGTTACGAGAACTGCAGCCTGCGATTCAAAGTAACCGAGTTCACATAGTGCTGAAAAGAAGACTAATCAAATCAAGTGTATTATTGGAGTGAGTGTTGGGTAACACCTGAAAAAGAGGTAACCCGACGACAAGCTTTTCATAAAACCTGCACATGCACTACTCTTGGTATACCGAAACTTGATTGATTGTGTAATACTGATATATCTATTGGTTTGTCCTAGGCGCATGTGGTACTGGTGAAACAGAGTATTGTATTATTTTAGTACAATAGACGAAAAGGTGTACATGAGATAAAACGCGTATTATACTTTGAAATGGCCTCAGGAAATCGAAAAGTCAGCGGCCGTAAAAAGCAGTTGATGAAAGAACCTATCATCCACGATAAGCTCTGGTTATTTGGCGACCAAGAAGATGTTGTCGAATATCAGGAATGCTTGAATAAGAGAGGAATTCTCGACACTGACGAGAAATTCAAACACGTAATGAAAGGAACTGTGTCTGAAAAACTGACAAAGATATATTTTAAGTTTATCAACGTATAGAAAATAACTCATCAAGTAACCTGAAATATTAAGTAAGACAAAATTTTGTACATTCTAAAAACTTTGATTTTTTAAAGTTACTTAAATTTGGTCACTTGAAAGCTTAATATAGATATGAAATTTCAAAGATCGAAATGCTGTAAATATTCGTACTTCGGAAATCAGAATTTTCAAACTTCTAACTCCCCTTTGACTATTTTCTTGTGGGTTTCGTAAGGTTTCTTGATATCGAAATTATCTTATATTAAACCTCATTCAACTAAGTAAATTTTATTGTTATATTACTGGGATTTCAAATTTTTATTTCAATAAGCATTGGGGAATTGAAGTTCCAAAGTGAAAGTTCAAAATCTATAATTAAGAAAACAGTACAGGCCCAACAGATATTTCGTTTACAACATTTTTCATTTAAAAATTTTCTGCTTTTGAAAATTTGAAGGGTGTTTATGCACAGTAAAATCTTCTGTAATTTTGTCCTATTAACAGATCAGGTTTCTAAATAATAGAACTAATGCAGGTAAAAAGCCCTTCTTTAGCACTTATAGAGGTTTCAAATTGAACATAAATTCTTTTTGAACAGCTTAATATGAGATTTTCGTTCGAACTGAAATGAGACGAAAGAATGTTTTTATTTACGATGTTTTTCTAATTTGTTTACTTGGAAAATCGTTTATAGTTCTTTTTGAATTTTATAGTGAATTTCATCGTCGCTCTATTCTGTGTTGAAACGATAAGAATAAAGATAAAGATGTTGTGATGTGCAAAGTCTAAAGGAGATACAACTTAGAAGAGATTTGGTCTTTTATATGAAAATAAAGTGACAGATTGTAAGATCTTGGGATTTAGTTTCTTGCTTCCGTTTGTATAAGGTTTATAATGAAAATTTCACTGAATTATTTTAGCTTTTTCTGGCTCATTAGTGGCACCGTGGCTTGAGAAGTTTTTGCCAAATAAATTATCAAACAGCTTCGTTATTCTCCTTATAAATGACAAGATGTCACATCGTTCGAAAAATTTTCATTTTCATTTCTTTATTCAACTAAAAAGTCGCATATTTACCAACAATATTTAAATTTAATCTGCACTGGAAATGGTTAATAAATCTTTAACGATTTTCGAATTCTAAATTATTCATCTTAATACACATCGAAACTCTAACCCCCGAATTAACCTGACTTAAAAAAATAAAAAAACTAATTTTAAAATAGATTTAAAACGATTTTAAGAAATAAAAAAAACAAATTAAAACGTAAGCACATTCGCTAAAAATTTATTTAAAATTACAGAATTTTATTAACGGTAACATCTCTTTTTAGCAGGATTTTTATGTTTCGGAAACGTAAAATAATAATTTGAAATTATTGAGTTGTTTGGGAAGTAATTTTGTCTTTTCCTGGCAGAGGATTTTATATTTTTTATCCCAAATTCACACTTAGGTCGCGTAATCAATATGTGTTTTGAGAGGTGATATAGCAAGGCTTATCCGTGAACAAGTTCAATTGATATTACGCAGTAGTTTTTGGTTGGTGCCCTTTTAAATATGGAAAGCAATAAGCAGTACTTGCGTCACATTGTACTTTTTACTATAGAAAAGGTAAAAATGTTGTCCAAGCCAGAAAGAAATTGACCGATGTGAATGGAGATGTGTTGACAATACGCCAGTGCCAGAACTGGTTTTCGGAATTTCGATCCAGTAATTTTGATGTCGAATATGCAGCACGTTCTGGAAGGCCGGTTGAAGCTGAGAAAGACACGACAAATGCATTAGTTAATGGAAACCGGCGAATCACAACACGTGAGATCGCTGAGGGATTAAATTTATTTAATTCAACTGTTTATGACTCTCTGAGAGGCCTATATTTAACTTTGAAGCTCGATATATCGTGCAACAGAAAAGATGAACCGAATCAAAGCATTTCGAAAGCCAATTTCCATCAAAGGGTGATGCTGTCTGTTTGGTGGGATTTTAAAGGAGTCGTTTTTTGAGCTTTCACCGAATTACACAACAGTTAATTCGGAAGTCTACTGACATCAGTTGGACTAACTGAATGATGCACTTCAACAGAAAAGGTCAGAATTAATTAGCAGAAAAGTTGTAGTGTTCCACCAAAGTAATGCGAGACCTCATACAAATTTGGTCACTCGCCAGAAGCTTTTACAGCTTGAATGGGTCACACTGCCGCAACCACCATATTCTCCAGATCTGGCGCCTTCTGGATATTGTTTATTCTGGTCACTGCTAAATTTTTTGACCGGTAAAACCTTAACCTCAAATGAAGACGTCAAAAATAACCCCTAACCCTAATCCTAACGTGGAATCATGGTACTACGAGAAAGATGGCAAAAGGTGTTGGATCACAATGGTCAATATATAATTTAATAGAATATTTATTCTTTAAACGAGAATCGCCTTTCATGTTCATCGAAAAAGAAACGAAATTACTCTCCGAACAATCCAATAACTTAAATTTAATGTTAAAAAATATTTAAAAATTGATTTTTCAAAAATCATTGAAAAAAAATATAAAATTTCACTTTGGAATAATATAAAATGAAAATTTTAATCTATCAATAAATTTTAAAAATATTTTAAAAATTTTAAAGAAAATAATTTTGTCCCGGTAGCGTGAAACTGGAATCGTTTTTAATGTGTCAATAAATAGAGAGAAAACCGTACTGTGTCTTATTGCCCTTGTAAACCCCAGGAGTGGGGGTGTGAGCGCGCAGAGTCACGCTGTAATCGACCCTGATTTGTTTGCCCTGAACCACGCTTCCATGTACTTTTTCTTTGGCGATCTCTGCGTCATCGATGTTCTTGAAATACACAAATCCGAATCCACGTGACCGCTCTGAACAAATGATACTTGTTTCACACTTCTCATAATGTTCAGATATTCATGACAATAATTGTCCATTTTCCAGAGTTAATAAACAAATAGCTATCACATCGATTGCATTCAAAATTAAAAATGTAATTTTAAATAGTAACACAAAATGACTCCTTGGTTCTAGTATGAGACTGTTTTTTTTAAGAGTATGTGAAATGAGAAATTAGAGAATTTACTTTTAAATGCGAAAATGTTTCATTTATAAAACAACCTAAAGATGATAAATTTAAATAACAATGGCAATCGCTTTTTTAAAAATTAAGACACCATTTTAAAATACAATTTTTTATTAACGCAATATATTTCGACGGAATATCCGTCATCATCAAGCGATTCTGATTTTAGCTGTTAAGATTATATATGTTAAAATGATGATTATGCGATCAATTATACAATTACTGTTTCACGTAAAACCTTTCAATAAAGTTGATGAATCACTTATTTGGACATTAATTGCTGGATTAACCGCTTTAATTATTAATGCCTCAAACGAGACTCTTTCCAAATAATTTTTAAAATTGCTGCAAAAAACTTTAAAATTATTTATCTCAACAGACGATTTGCAATGTTTTTATGTTCAGCATTATTACTACTACCACTTAGATGTCCGTGCACACGAACCAGTTTACAGAGATGATAGACTGTCTCTCCAATGTAAGTGGCGTTGCACCCATTACACTCAAATTTATACACAAAATCAGAGCATAAACTCAAAGGAGTTTTCGATTTATTACTGAACATATTCTGGATTTTTTGTTTTTGATATGATTTTTAAATTAATAGATAAATTTTAAAGCATGCAATTTCGATCTAAAAAATGAAGAAAGATCTGGTCGACCATCAACTGTATATGATGACAGTTTGCCATTGATGGTGGAAGAAATTCCAATAATGAGCCTGGACGAATTAAGCGCCGAAACAGGAAGAAAATCCATCGACATTTAATAGCAATGGGGAGAACAAGCAAAGTCGTGGATGGGTTCCACATGATTTAAGCGAAAGCAACAAAATTCAAAGATTTTTCATTTGCAATTCGCTCTTTTTGCGTCAAAAAAATATTTTTTTCTGTAGAGTTATCACAGGAGACGAAAAATGGGTGTTATAAGACAATCCCAAAACTTTAACATTTATTGCAAAACCTAACATTCATGCAAAAAAGGTATTATTATGCGCTTGGTGGTGTACAAAAGGTATCTTTCACTATCAAACTTGTCAAAACCTGATAATACAATTAATGCTGGTACTTACATAGATTAAATAACTCGTTAAAATGCAAAAATCAAGGAGAACTAGCCTGTAATTGCAAATAGAAAAGGGGTTATATTGCAAGACAATGCGAAACCGCATACTTCAAAAAAGACGTTGCATAAAATTAAGGAATTTAACTAGGATTTTCTGCCTCACCCATCGTATTAGCGCTTTTAAATTATCATTTATTTAGGTTTTTGCAACACATTCTGGTAGGAAAAACATTTAGCTCAATTGATGCTCTCATAAATGCCCTTGAGTATTTCGAATCAAAACCTAAAGATGAAAAAATCAGGTATAGAAAAGTTGGTTTCATGGTGGGAAGAAGTGATTCAACACGATTGAGACTATTGTGGATTAAAATACTTGTATTTTGCAAAAAACATTAAAATTAATCTTCAATGAAAAAACGACATTACTTTTGATATGATCTAATATAGGGTGTTCTAAAAGTAATGGGAGGATTTTTGTTTTAATCTATGTCCAGTGATGATTTATTGTTGGGGCAGATGATCCAGATGAAGAACGGTTGAAACCATACGAAAGGCCAAATAATGATTGTGGTCGATCGATCAGTCTCAATCAATGATCATTCAATTTGAATTCAGTCAGAGTTGGATCAAACAATCGAAACGTATCGATCTCTCTCTCAAAGTCTCAAAACGTGTCAACTCTTACTAAAACCTCCTAAACAAATTGATATTCGTGTCAATTAGTCCCTACAGTCCCCAACGAACATCATTCGACAATTCAATCGATTATTGGTATGAAAGATCTCAACCAGTTGATGAAAATTCAAGTTTCAATCCAGCAAAGCATGTGTGATTTATATGAAATTACTGATAATAAAAATCCTTCATTTACTCCAAAATTTTTATTTGAAGGCAATGTTTAACATGCCGTAAAAATTATTATTGAAAATTACGATATTCTAATTTAGTTTTTACTATTTGAATAATTAATTATTGTTTTTCCTGAAAAAATTTAATTCGAAAAAGTAAAATTTTTATTACTGAAATTTGTTTATCAAATTTTTATTAAAAAAATTGGAATTTCTATCTTAAATAGACATACAGAGTAATTGAAATTTTCTAATTGTTGATTTGTAATGTTTTATAAAAATCGATCAGAGTTTGTAATGTTAGCGCGGGAAATTGGAAAAATAAATAAATAATGTTGGCGGAGTTATATTCTCTATTTTAAATTAACTGTATTTTAACGCGTTTCACTTTGAGTTTCGCTAACGATTATTATTTGAGAGAAAGAAATCGTGAAAATAAAAATGTCTAATAATGGAATATTTAATTAGAATAGTCATATGAGTAATTATGGACAAAATGTGGCGAGATTGACGAGCGAGCTCTGTTCTATGACGGGATGCCATGAAGAAATAGCTGTAATGCAACTTATCAATTGTGATTATGATTTACAATTAGCCGCTAATAAAATTCTCAAATCTCCATCCCCAAATAAGTGATTTCAAATGTATAAAATTCAAGAACAAATAAAAACTCTTCAGGATGAAGTCAATAGAAAAGATAAATTAATCGATCAAATGTCAAAATTGGAATTAAAAAATTGTCCGAATAAATTCCAAGGTTTTCATCCAATCGATCGATATGTACCGAAAGCGAAGTTGCTGCAATCAATAAAGATTTTATTGCAGAATCTATGAAGAGGGTTAATAGCGAATTGCGTGAGGAAATTGCGAGACTTCAACGAGCGGGGTGTTATCGATTAGAGAACAGGTCAGAATTGGATCTCAGTGAGATTTTGTTGTGTTTCATCCCCCGACCCGAAAGCAATATTTCCCCAGCCCTTGGACCCCACTTCCATGCTGCGTTCGCTCTGGCGCCAACATCCAGAAATACATTTTATTTCACGGAAATTCATATTTACGTTTTAACACTAACTATTCTTATCTATTTACAGATGAATGAAATCTCGACACGACGCTCTCTTGAGAATCAAAATGGTACTCCTCTACGCACTATTCCAGAATTATGAAGAGGTACGAAGACTGGCATTTTCATTTTGCTACCTCACCTCCTAAGTTTACGAAGATCAAGGCAGTAATTGAGTGATATCAGCAGACTGGAAAAAAAGATGATTCAAAAGTTGGTCGCCGCAGATCATTCAACGTCTGTGTCTCGTGGAGCAGCCGCTATTGACCTGTCACGAACGAGCTACCACCACTCGCTCGTGAAACTTGATCTAAAGCTCTACCCTCGACAACACGTGCCATTGTTCAGCGATTGCGACTTTGATAGACGAAAAGATTTTTCCAAAACGATTGTGGAGAAATTCGAAGCCGACCCTCATAATGTGGACAGACGAATCTTTGTTTCACCTATATGGAGCAGTGTCACGACACAGCAATATTCGGTGGGATCCAAAGAATCCACAGGCTCAATAGCAGATTCTTAACTCTCGCCTGGGAATTATGGTGTTGTATGAAGTAATTTCGACGGATGTCTTGGGACCTTACTTCTTTGATGTCAATGTCGATGTCTATCTTCAACTGCGCGGTCTTATGCGAGATACAAGAGGCTTACCTTCCAGCATAACGGGGCTCCTGTCCATTACGCAGCTGGCTCAACCAAAAGTTTACTCAACGATGGACCGGTAAAGGTGGTCCAATTGAGTGCCCCCTCGTTCACCTAACTTAACTGTGTGTGATTACTTCCTCTAGCGCTACCTGAAGCAGCATGTGTACTGCTAAGGCATGTTGATCTCCGAGATAAGATTGAGTACAGCAATAAAGAAATACCGCAGGACATGGTCAAAAGAACATGTCACGCAGCGTATGAGCGGTTTGAACAGTGCACTGCTTGTAGGGAAAACAACTGCAAATGCGATCCCATTCAGAACACTCTGTATGTTGGCAGATAAAGCTGTACTATTAACTTTTTATTTTCTTTTATTTTTCAAGATATGTATACAAAGTAATTTCCTCCCCTTACTTATGGAACCCTATATATATATATAT
>MQRK01221946.1:35295-65880 GCA_001938485.1 Girardia tigrina | reverse complement strand
TTGTTATGCACATAAAATTAATAAAAAATATGTTATGAATAATGTTTGTTTTTCAATTTTTATAATTCAATAATTTCGGGTAAGGGGTGCGAGAATATTGTTTGAAAATTTTAAGGGTGCCGGTAGCTTAAAAGGTTAAGAACCACTGGCCTAGTTCAAGGCCCGAAACATAGTTGACGCTTCGCTTACTTACATTTTTAATTATACTTTATAAAAAAAAATTATACTTATAAAAATCTGTATTCAATATTCTGTTTTGATGTTTTTGCACAAGATGAAAAACTATCTGTAAATGGATGTGATATTACAGTTCATATTTCATAAACAAGTAATCTTAAAGCAAAAGCTTTTTGTTTAATTCTCGAAGAAAAGCATTGTCAAATCATGATCAAGAATGGAAAGATGTTTACTGTTGAAATGATTTAAAACTTATGAATATTATGTAAAAAGAAAAAATGCCTATAAAAACTATCAAAACTACAAATATCAAAACTATAAATATAAAAACTACGAATATAAAAACTACGAATATAAAAAAGTAACTATGAAAAATTTTAGAAAGATGATTTTTGTAATTCATTTGTATAAAATCTTCCTTTTATGACTTCACCATTTAGATCGATAATTGAATAAACTATAGGTTTTGTTTTATGAACTTCAATTATAACAAATACTTCTTTAGACCATTTATGTGCAAAACCTTTTTCAAATCTATTTTTCCATTTAAAGATTCTAACATGATCCCCAATATTAAATTTTTGAATATCTTTTATATTTTCATTTTCATTATTATTATCTGTTATTTTTTTCTCTAATTATATCAGGATTATCACTTGCTTCTTCAGGTGAAACTCCTATTGTTCTATGAACTTTGTGATTATAATAATTTAATATTTTAGGTAATATTTTTATCCATTTCTGATTTCCTTGAATTGTAAATTCTTTCCACATAAATGTTTTTAAAGTTCTATTAAATCTTTTTATAACTGGATTATGAGATGGTCCTTGACTTCTATCATCAGGTTGATTAAAAGTTGAATAAATTTCTATCTGGTTTAGTTTTAAAAAGTCAAAAATGTTTTATTATAAAATTCACTTCCATGATCAACATATAGTTTTTTAGGAATTCTTTGTTCGCTTTCAAATAGGTTTTCAAAAGTAGTTTTAATCGTATTTCCTGTTATGTTTTTTAAAGGAAAATCCCATGCATATTTTGTGTATAAATCTATAACTGTTAAAATATATTTATAATCTTCTTCTTTTTTTCATTTCAACCAAATCTGCTCCCCAAATATCATCTTTATTAAAAACTTTAACTTTTAAAAATATTTTAGGTTTTCTATATTCTTTATGTAATTCTTGAGCTAACAATTCGTTTACTTCATTACCTCCACCAAACATAATTTTACCTTTCATTGCAGTTTTTACAATTGTTCTTCCAATCCTTTCACCAAGTGTTGGTTTCTTAATTTTATTTAAATCTTGAATTAAATTAATATCTGTTTTTTGTCTTGAACGAATATCTTCATCTCTGTAAGCAATGTCATGTTTTAGAGCTGTTTTATCAATACGGTTTATAGATTCTTCTCCTGATTTTGGTTTATCATTTTCATCTAATCTAATGTCAAAATGTGTTCCTGGTCCTGCATGTGAATGTTTCGGAATATGATGTTCACCTTTATATTTTGACCATGGAAAATCTGGTAATTTTGATGAAGCTGTTTGAAGATCTCCACCTTGTTTTTGAGATAGATTCTTTGCATGTATTTGAGTTTTTTCATGTTTTGATTTGTTAGTTTTAGAAATAGATTTTTGACATGGTTCGCAAAAATACTTATTCATTTTTAATAAAAATTTATTAAGATTGAATATATATATTTATAATTTTAAAATTATTTAAAACTTAAAATTAAAACAAAAACCGTTAACATTTTTCATTTTGATTTTGATTTGTAAAAGTGTTAACACTTTTTGTTTTAAGTTTGAGATATATATATATATATATATATATAGATTTTTGATCTTTATTAGTTCAACTTTGTTCACATTTATGAATTGTAGAATGATTTAATATTATTGCTCTTTATAGCAAACATTACAGATCCATCGATCTAAAGTACAACTACAAATAGGTGGTAAAACATCTAGATTACAAGCGGAACAATAGTTTCCGAGTTCCACAACTTTATGTATTGTTTTTGTTTTACAATGAAAACAATGTAATTCCTTTTCATAACCTATAGTATATATCCTGATTTTTTCTTCTTTTCCAATCTCTTTTATGTTTTCCATCATTCCCAAATTTTTGATACCAAAATAAGGAAATTTGGAACTATGTTAACAGTTTCACCGTTTCATGTTTCGCATTTTCACATTCCCGCAGTTTCGCATTTGACATTCCCGCAGTTTTACATTTCACATTTCACATTTCCTACAGTTTCATATTAATTTCCAACAGTATATAAAAGTGATCTTTTTATGAGAAAGCAGATTTTTCAAAGCTCAAATTTATTGTTGAATAATTATAAGATTTCATCACTCTTTTTATGAAGAAGTTTGAAATCTGTTGGATTTTGAGGGTGATGTGAAAATATCAAAAATGTCGTTTGGGGTGTCCATATCCCATTATAATACTACTGATAAAGAATTATGAAATAGATGAATATACGTTAACCCAAAAGTGGTAATGACACACGATAGAAAAATATGGATTACGGCTAATAATAGATGTCAATTTATTCAATATATTCATTCAATGTTGTGCCATGCTGGTATAGAAAAAGTTTTCAATTACATAAAAGACACTTATGCAATGGAAAATCTTAAAGAAAAGGTCAAGGAAATAATAGAAATGTGTGAAGTATGTCAAAAATGGAAAGTATTAACAACAAGGACAAAAGAAGTTATAATCAAACAGAAATGCAATTATCCATTCGAATCAATCTTTATAGATTTCTGTGGACCTTTAAAGTATATATTAGGTATAATTGACCAATTTAGCAGATATATTTCACTATCTGCAGTTGCTAAACAAGATGAAGAGACTACATCTAGAACTATTTTGAACAACTGGATATTGAAATTCGGTGCGCCAAGAATTATTCATGTTGATCGTGGAAAGACATTTGAATCGAAATTAATTAGAATCATGTGTGAAAAATTTCATATCAAAATAGAGTTTTCAAGTCCATACCACCATAATACAAATGGTATAATTGAAAGTCAATTTAGGACTATTCGGGATTATATCAACACGACAAGGAGACAGATAAAAGTAGGAATTGGGTCGATTTACTTCCAGAAATTGAATTTTGTTTAAATACTACTGTGCAAAAATCATTACAAATGAGTCCAGCAGAAATAATTTTCGGTTTTCAAATCAATAGAGAATGGGGTGATACAAATAGAGCTGGTAATAGAGAAGAACGGAAACAAACAGCTATCAAAAATCAAAATTTAATTACTTATCAAAATGACAATCGTGGAAATAGGTTTTTCAAAATAGATGACAGTGTTAGTAAAAAAAGAAGGTCATGGGAAAGATGAACGCAGGTATGAAGGTCCATATCGAGTCATTAAAAAAATTCATGATCGCAGTTATGAGTTGGAAAACGATATTGGTAAAAAAATTATACGCAATATAGAATGGTTAAGGTCTTTTAAGAAAGGGGGATGTTAGGAAGAATATTAGTATTATTAAATTATTATTCAAAATTATAATTATCCAAATAAATATTGATTTATATAAAATTAATTAAATCTGGTTCCAATTATTTCATCATTAATTCTCGCATTTTTATGTATTTGTTTTAATTATTAAATATATTTTTGGAAACGAAGTTATTGTGTAATTCTTATTAAAAACTATCAACTTGTATGGTGGAAGCTTTAAGCCATTGAATTCATGATAACCAAAAAGAAACTCATAATGTCACAATTCTAGAACATGATGTACTATTTGAGCAGTTTTGATATGGTGTTAGAATACATTGCATAAAAGTGCGGATTCTATGTCGAGGAAGGACTGTAAAATGTGTTCACGATGTTTCCTGCAGCATGAGCAAGCAAAATTTGAGAAGTGAAGAACGAGGAGGTTGTCATTAGACTAAATAATTTTGTTATGAATTAGGATTTTTTTGAATAAAATGCAATAATTTTTAATAAATTAGGATTAATAGACATAAAATGAAATAACTTTTTTACATTTGAATGATGTATAACTTTTCTACTTTCTTCTACAGTACCAAATACTTTGCTTTCGGAAATTCTGTTCTAGAAAATTTGTTTTTAGAAATTTTTATTTTAAAAATTTTAGATGAGAAATTCTTGTTTTAAAAAAATTGCTTTAGAAGTTATTCATGAGCACAAGAAATTAATTTCTTTTTACTTTCAGAAAATTTCACGCGGATGTCTGTTTTCAATGGCTGTCAAACAAAAATTAAAAGACAAATTGCTAAAAATAGATAAATTGTCTATTGGTTGAAGGAAGATGATGTGAACAGTAAGGCCATTCTAGTTACAACTCGGTTAATAATTGACCCTCCCTCGTATAAATAAAAATTTAGAATAAAAAATATTATTGATATATTTTAATAAATAATAAAACTTGATATATTTTAATAAAAATTCAATTCATTTTATTCCCAAAAATTCTAATTTATAATAAATTATTTTATTTTATTCCAAAAAATTATAATTTATAATTTTTTTCATTTTGTCTACTAATCCTATTTTAAAAATAATATTTAATTTAATCCCCAGAAATCCAAAATTATATAAATTTATGTTTTTATTCCCAAAAATCTTAATTTCTAATAAATTATTTCATTTAAAGTCTAATAATACTAATTTATAAAAAATTTTAAAAATTTAATAAAAATTAATTTCAGGTGTCGATACGTCCCGTTCCAATATTTGTAGTTATTTTATTTTAAATTTTAAAATTTATTATTTATAGCAATTTTAAATTTTTAAATTTTTATTTATTAGAATTAAGTAAAAAAATAAATAAAAATAGAAACTTGAATTTATTATTACTTAAACTTCCAAAAGTGCGTCGCCAAAAAGTTTTGATCATGTAAAATTTTGTTTAATCTTTTCTAATTATTAAATTGAGAATTTTTCATATTAAATTGAACTTTTTGAAAATATTCTATGAAAATATTTTTCCTAATTTCGTGAATTCGGAAATTATACAAATTCGGCATAACACATTATGGTGCAGGCTTCCGGATCAACACACATAAAAATCAATTGTGGGCATTTTTCCGTGTTGGCAACTATCTGGCGACCCCTTTGAGATAATCATGAATAAGTTAAATACTCCATTTTCTAGGCATCAGATTTTTTAAATGCACGGCGATTACTTCCGCTAGTAGTTTATATATAAAATCTTTTTCATCAAATAACATAATCGATTTCGATGGACTTACCTTAATTATCAGTTGTAATCATTATTTAATTACTAAATCATAAAAAGTATTTCAAATGAAGTTAAAAAGAGATGTTTGTACATTAATTCTATGATCAAAAGATTTGAAATGATATTAAATATCGTGTTTTAAAATAAAACATTTTTGAAATCAATGACAAGAGTTTGCAAGTTGAAAGTTCATCACCTTCCTTTTAGCATTCTTTTTCTGGCCTACTATTGACTATTGCTACTTCTGATCATTCAAGGGTTCTGAAGGGTAGATTACCCTCGCGATTAACATTGCGCGATATAAATTTTTCCTTAGAACTTGAATAATTATAGAATGGAACTGTAATTTTAGAATGAGACTATTACCAATAATAAAAAGTAAAAAAATGAAATAAAGATTTGTCAAATAATAATTGAGATTCAACAAGAAACTAAAAATAAATTAATTATGTTAATACAACTCAAATTATGTTTCAATCCCATCAAAGAAAAAAATCAAGTTTAAGTGGATATCAAGTTTCTAGTAAATCATGAAAAATGGCAACGCACGTTAGAATGGACGACAAATAAATCAATAATTCCTTTACTGAAAATAATTCTTTTAAAATCAGATCATTATTTTAAACATTTTACTATTTATACGATATGGTAATATATATAATTTATAGTATATAATTTTTATTTAAATAATAATCATAATAATAAAAAATTTTCATACGGATTGAATCTTATCAATAATCATTTTTATTATTTGTGTGAGTATGGTGCTCCGGTCAAACGAACGAAACAAAAATTATAATTAAAAAGAAACTAATTGGTGTTTTATTAAACATTTGTTTAAATAATACGAATGTGAACACACTTTTTAAAAAAATACAATTTTAATCTTTCAATTTCTTTTGACTTTTGAATTCATATCCCAAATGCATGCGGCGCCCGCGTAAGCGCACCGCTCCGCGGCATAACGAACCGGACAGATACCGTGCGCCATCGCCTCACAATTTGGCGACTCACAGTGGATCCACGCGACCACATCAATAAAACGGCTCGGTGTCGTGAGAGCGGATCGCGGAGATCGCCCAAGGTTCCAAATAGATCGCACCGCCCCGCGTTCGGCGGTGCAAAACGGAGGATCGGCACCCACCGACCGGATTACCGACCGAAAGCGATCCGTCGATCGGTAGGCACTCGACATATGGGGATCACGAGCAACGTTGAAGCGGTCGGCTGTTCTTTCCCACCGGTGAACCTCCGCACAATTAAGAGGTGCTGGTCGCCGCCACTCGGTTCGGCAGCCAGCACCACAGTGAGGAATATTTTTTTAATGGTGTTTATTGTATGTTGCATAGTATGTTGTTTTAGGATTGTGTTTCTCATGCATAGATAGAAGATTGATATTTAGAACATTTTAAAACGTTGTATTATTTAATCAATTAAAATATTTAAATAACCAACTTTAAAATTAAATTAATATATCATAAATTATATAATTAAAATATTTTTTAAGATAATTAAAATTATATCGTAAATTAAATCTGTTTGAATAATAAGACGTTGACAAAAAGAATTGAAATTATATCAATGAAGAACGATGACTAGTTACAACAGTTTTGTGGAGAATTGTCCTAGTGGCAATTCAAATTGTGATATCAATAAATGTATATCGAAAATCCAATTTAGTATTCTTAATAATTTGTATTATAAATATTATTATTATTATTATTAAAACTAGAACGCCAGTACCGGTCACAACCCTCAAATGCCGAAACCGGTCATTAATGACCGGGTGGTAAATAATTTATTTTAAGACCAAGAGCTTTATTTAAAATATCCTACACATCTAAAGTGAATAACAACTGCATTTCAGTGTCTACTCTTACTTTGGTATTATGTTTACCAGAAATTTCTTTCCACACGTATCACATACGTTGCAAGTCTTGTTTTCACAACCAAAAGTACGGAATGGTGTTAGTTTTCTCCTCGCTCTGACTTTCTCCGAATTTCGGTCATTTTTTTGCTTTTTAGCCTTCTGAAGTGGATCACAGACCGCTTTAGCAATTTCCATAAGAAATCGTTTTCTCACAATAGGACCAACAGCTTCCTGATAAAAAACTTGTGAGTTGATAATGGCCTTGCCCAGCAAATCATAAAAACACTTATGGACCATCGCCTGGATGCACGTTTCGTACTATATAAGCCAGTCATTTTATCTAGACAGTCAACTCCGGTCTTGGTTTGATTGTAAGTCAATATGATTTCTGGTTTTTCTTTGTTGGATTCAGCACTAATACAAGGAATGCTATTTTTTTCTGTAAATAACAATGTCCAAGCCGATAATGGAGAATCAATTTTTTGCTTAGTAAATGCTTTCATACCTTGATTTTTTGTAAACAAATTTCTGTTTGGTATTCTTCATGCATTTTGCCAGTTGTCGATCTTTGTCTACACAGTACCGTCTTTTTCAATTGCTCGTTGAGTAGTCACTTTTTCATATTCTTCTGAATTGAAAAAAATCGAAGATTCCAACTCTTTGATTTCTCCAGTTTGAGAGCCTTCTTCACTTTCAGAAGAGAATATGGATTCTAAATCTGCTATACCTTCTTCATTATGAGCTTTATCAATCTCAATTTTCATCATCAATTTTCATATCAATTTCCTCCTCAGGTACCACTGAATCACAATTCCATTAGCGGCGAATGACCCTCATTGCAGCAGCTCGTCTCATCATATCTAAATAAAAGAAGATAAATACAGATTTAGAGTTTATTTATTAAAAATGTGTTTGCTTTTCTATAATCTTTCAAATACGGGCCGACGTCAGCGCTGCCTTCGAGCGCTGCAAGTTCGACAGGCTGTAGTAGACCTTGCCCTCGAGCAGCTGCACCTCCACCAGCAGGCCCTTGTCGTCCAGCTTCTTCAGCTCCTTCAGTAGCGCACTCCCCACGCCCAGCGCCTCCCCGAACCCATTACGTAGCTTTTTTATAAGCAAGAAGTTGATAAAAAGGTATCTTTTCGTAGAGTAAGGTACCCTAATTATGCACGAAACTAAAATGTATGGACTATCTAAGCAGGCTCGTGAAAACTTTAATACTGTTTAGAAATTTCTTGCAGAAATTTTATTCCCACCAGTTGTCTTTCTCGTGTACATCATTATTTGTATCTTTTAAAATTTTAGTGTTAGATATAAATGCATCCCTTTACCCTGAAATTAGGCCTACATATAAACAAATCAATAAAAGCGCACTAATATAATCATTGTGGTGAAATGTATATTGAAAGTATATTGACATAAACACAGCCAAACTATAGTGTATTCACTAATTAAAATTTCGTTATTGGAGTATAAAATTTTTATTCACATAAATAAAGTTTTTAAATTCACAAAAAAATGAAGTTCCTAAAGTCTTACAGGTAGACGCTTTGATAAAAACAATTTTAAAAATATCACAAATGACCGGTTTCAGCGTTCTAGTGTTAAAAATAAAATTCATCCATTAAAAAATATATTTTAAGACAATATATTTCGAAGGATCAACCGTCATCTTTCGATTCAAGGCGGTTGTAACCATGGTAAATGCAAAATAACAATTACGTAATCGATTGCATGAAATCACTCTAATAAAAAATTCTCAATAAGCTGCCGATTTGGCTCGTTTACATCGAAGGAACACTGACATTCATCAACTACATGAATCTTCTCCAAAATGTGCTTATTAAGATAATTTCTGGACTTGGTATCATGGTAAATTTATATTTTTTGCAAAGGAGCCACATCGAATAAGGCTACTTTTTGAAGTATTAAGTGTATTAGGAACATTGAGGCAATTCTCATTGGAATTTTTATCACTATCACATTTAGAGTCATCACAAATCTCAGAAGATCGTTTACTGTTTGACATCGTACTAATTGGTTTTATTATTTCTACTTTTAATGATGATTATTCGAACAATTTTTCTAAATCTTTTTTAAATATTTAATTTTTAAAAATAATTATTAAAAATAATAATTTAAATCATTTCTAAATTAAAACACAAAATTATAAAAATGTTATCAAATTATTAAAAATGAATTTAATTTAAATCTTATTAAATTTATTTAAATTTAATTAAATGCTTTTCCTTTCTTAAAAAAATTGTTAATTTAAAAAATATAAAATTATCAAATTATTATTTTAATTATGTTCGAATAGTCAATCACTTTAAATTAAAAAAATTACCAATTTCCATCTGGAAGGGAGAATCATAGTAAGGGGAAAATGTACGTTCGTTACAACCCCCCGAAAGGGATATGGGGGTCACCCGTTACCATAGCAACGGTTCCGATCACCTTAGCAACGGTTCCGATCACCCTAGCAACGGTTCCGGTCACCCTAGCAACGGTAACCAAGGGACGTTTTTCACTAGGAACGGATACACTGATTCAAGGCGCTTGTAGCCATGGTAACGGTTACTATATCCATAGCAACCGTGACCATTTCCCTAGTAACAGTAGAAAAAAAGTGCTAATCGATCACTGCACAGTGCACAAATTCGCTAATCGATACTTTAAAAGTGCTAATCAATAGTGCACATTGTGCCGCACATTTTTAATGTTTTAGCACAGTGCTTTTTAAGTTGCACATGTGCAAAAGTGCAAAAATCAATACATATAATTTTTTAAAAGTGCTAGTGTCAAAAATCGATATTATGTGTTTGATAATCTGAATGTGTGATTAGAATTTTAATATATTGATTACTTTTTCCTATAATTAACATAATGTGCAAATTTACACAAAATGAACATCGATTTTAGAGTTACAAGGAAACAGATAAGTGCTCATGCACTTGAATAGAAACCCATATACGTACATTCAGATTCCACATTAACATTTTTGAAAAAGTGCTGATAAATCAATTTTTTCGAACATTTCTGAAATTCTAAAAAAGGTGCTCAAAAATTGATTTTTACGTATATATATATGAAACCCATGTGATATATGTATGTTGTTTACCATCAAACAATACCTCATAAATCGTTTAATGTATTCATCAAAAATCAAAATACCATGGTTACCGTAACCATGATACATAAATAACCTTTTATATTATATATATATATATATATATATATATATATATGACAATCAAAAACACCTTAGAAACCATCACCCTTACCTTAAAACCCATTTAAAACACCATAGAAATCATCGAAAACATGAAAACACCACCAAAATTACACAAAAGTGCAAAAATAAATACTGCACTCGTCTGCACATTTGCTGCCTATGCTGCACTGTGCTAATCAATACTGCACATGTGCAGTGTGCCTAGGCTTAGTGTAAGTGTGAAAAATCAATAAGTTCACAATTGTGCAAAGTGTAATATATTCACGTTTTTTTATATAATATAGTTTAAAGTGGTGTCGAATGCCCATATTGCATAATCTAGGCAGAAGGCGAAGAAAGCAAAATATGAAAAATATGTTTGAACACATGTATAGAAACCATTAGGTAAATAGCCGGATTCTTGAAAATCTTAGATTCTTGAAAAAACGCTCACATATCGATTATTGTGATGTTGTGTTTTATAGTGTAAAGGGAGGGAGAACTCTCATAGGGTATATAGCCTAGGCAGAAGGCGAAACAAGCAAAATTAAAAAATCTGTCTGAACACATGGATAGTAACTTATATAGGAATAGTCAGATTCAATATAAACATTTTTGAAAAAATCGATACGTAGTGCTTTTTCGAATATATGCACATTATGTGTGCAAATATTATAATATAGGTATGTATTATATTATGATATTATACTATGTTATCAACCAATATCGTATCAACCATTCAAAACGTGATCGTATCCTAGGTGATATCGTCATCCATCCATAATGTCAACGTATTGCATTCATCATATCAATACACAGCTGAACATGTAAAAAATACAGAAAATGTTGAATAATATATAAAATACTAAAAGAACAACCTTATCAAACATTACCATCATGCTATCAACCTTCAAATTTACCATATGAAACATCAAAACTACCTTATCAACCATATCATCAACCATCACATTTACCTCAACAACCATCAAAATAACCATATCAACTATCCAATATACCTTATCATCCGTCCAATCAACTATCAAATTTACCATATTAACTATCAAATATACATCATCAACCATCAAATTTACCTCAACAACCATCAAAATTTAAATATCAACCATCAACAATACCTTAACAACGATATTATCAACCATCAAATTTACCTTAACAACCTTTAAAATTTACATATCAACCATCAAAATACCTTAACAACCATACTATCAACCATCCCATTTACCATATGAAACATCAAATAACTTATCAACCATACTATCAACCATCAAAATACTTTCTCAACCATTAAAAGTACCATACGTTTCTAGGGTGATCGGAACCGTTGCTACGGAAACCGGAACCGTTGCCATGGTAACGCGTGACCCCCCATATCCCTTTCGGGGGGGGTTGTAACGAACGCACATTTTCCCCCTACTGTGATTCTCCCGTCCAGATGGAAATTGGTAATTTTTTAAATTTAAAGTGATTGACTATTCGAACATAATTAAAATAATAATTTGATAATTTTATATTTTTTAAATTAACAATTTTTTTAAGAAAGGAAAAGCATTTAATTAAATTTAAATAAATTTAATAAGATTTAAATTAAATTCATTTTTAATAATTTGATAACATTTTTATAATTTTGTGTTTTAATTTAGAAATGATTTAAATTATTATTTTTAATAATTATTTTTAAAAATTAAATATTTAAAAAAGATTTAGAAAATTGTTCGAATAATCATCATTAAAAATAGAAATAATAAAACCAATTAGAACGATGTCAAACAGTAAACGATCTTCCGAGAGATGTGATGATTCTAAATGTGATAGTAATAAAAATTCCAATGAGAATTGCCTCAATGTTCCTAATACCCTTAATACTTCAAAAAGTAGCCTTATTCGATGTGGCCCCTTTGCAAAACCTAAACCAGTAAATAAACCTATAAAAACCCTGGGGGTGGTAACGAACATATATTTTCCCCCAAATAATCACCATTCTAATTTCTACATACTCAATCAAAATACAGCATCCATACATTCACACATTCAGACAATTTAAAATATTCTTCATAAAGGAAACATTTTGAAGTGCGAATCATTGAATATGACTCAAAAAGGCATACTGGAAAATAAATCATTTGACAAGAACTTTTTGTGGTGATATATCAACAAAATCCCTTTGAAATCAAAGAAGAAGCTTAAAGCATGTGTACTTAAAAACTTTTTTAGAAACTTTGAAACTCAACTTACGCATTGTATAACTTTTCAGGGATAAAATTTCGACAATGTTATTTCTTAAATGATTAAAAATAAGATGGCTTTTTCTATCGTTTGATAATTATTTTGCCTATTTAAATTTAGTCCATACCCGATGGGCCACCCTGTACATTGTCCATTTAACACGTTCTAACTGGCAAACCAGCCCAGATGATCACACATGATAATACAACTACTACATACACAAATAAATAATTTTTATTTTTTGACACTATTAACTTAAGTAAATATTCTTTTCAGATACTTTATTGATATTATTACTGTGTTATTATTATTAAAAAATACAAAACTTTATAAATTTATTATTTAAATGTTGTATAGAGTTATCATAATTTATAATCTCCTCAATCAATTATGGTAGTTGTACATTGTACCAAGTTTTCTCAGACGGTTATGGGAACTCTTAGAAGATCCAATATTTGATGCCGGAAATGAAGAGAGGCAAATTATTGTAATTTCTTTAATTTGTTTTAACTGTAAATTGAGGCATCTATAAGAAAATAAAATAAAATCATCAAATTAAATACAAATCCAACATGAAATTTATTAATAATTGTTTAAGAAATAATTATTAAATCATTTTATAGCGGATAAAAAGGAAGAGAAAAAATTTTTGAAAGGTTAAAGTATTTTTATCATTGAAAAATAAGTTGTCTTTGATGGCAGGGTCGAAACACTTTACAAGGTTCTAAGAAGGGATAGGACAAAAAAAATTAAAAAATTACTGTTGAATTTTTATTTATGAGGAAAACTTGTATTTGCTGTATATCTAGTTGTTCGGGCACGTTTCCGGTTATAAAAAAGTGACAGGCAGCAGTTTCAGAAACATTTGCTTCAAAAACAAGGAAAAAAATGAAAAATAATGATTAACAATCAATTAAAATAATTTTTTAACACTACAGAATATTAAATTATTTTTCATTCAATATAAATTATTTTTAAACTAAAATGTCTAAAATATAAGTACGCATAATTTTAAAATAAAATATGTTAAATAATTTTTTTTAAAAATTACAAAAATAATATAAAATCAAATAAAATATTATTTTAAATATAATACATAAATACTTTTATTATTAAATATAATATTTAATATGTTAAGTGTTATGAATAAAGAAATGTTAGGACAAATTTTGAAATAATGATAAATTTAAATATATAAAAATTAAAATTTAGATAAATTTAAATACGTAAAGTTTGTAAAAGACATTTTAAAAATTAATAAAATTAAATAAAACGATTAATTAATTGTAAATGCTGTTATAATTTAAAAGTATAAAATTTAATTAAAGGTAATTATTAGAGAATAATAATAAAGATTTTGTTAATTTAAAAAATTTCGCGAAATGATTAAGTGTTTGAATTTATCGTAATTTAAAATTGATAAAATTTATTGTAGGCAAAATTTATAAAATGAAAATTAAATCAATTATTAATATTTTAAATATTTTTATTTATACCGGTTTAAGATTTATAAAACAAATTGTTTCTCAAAAAATAAGTTTGTTTAAATATTAATGTTATTCTGTTGGGTATTAAATTATCTTTAATTTAAATATTACTTTTTAAACACAAATCTATATCTCAAATCTTTAATCGTAAATCTTTATTCTTTAAACTTTAATCTTTAATCAATAATCTTTAATCCGAAATCTTAAATCTTTGATCTGACTCCAATTAATCAGAAAGGACTTCCAACATAAATATATAGACAATGAACACAAATTCTTTTATGAAACTTTATTTCAAATAACAAAAATTAACAAGTCAATAATAATAATAATAATTCAATTCTTGATGACAGAATACAAACACAAATCAATATTTCGTAAGAGTTAACAGATTACAGTAAAGACTGTGAATCTCCCAAAAACGAACGATATTGTAATCTTTTAGTTTAAACCTTGTTCTCCCATAAGGGATACTTTTGGTTTTAAAATTAAAAGAATATTTTAAAAAAGAATAAAATTAAAAGGAAGTAAGCTTTTGTACTAACGTTATTTGTTTCAGAGACTTCTTCTTTGAGTAAATTTCTTGCAGATATTTTTGGGCAAACTGAAACTAAATTTGCTGCTGTTTTATAGCAGTTTTCATCAGCCTTGAAAATTGATGAAATAAAACAAAGACTAAAATATTTATAATTTTTGATGAAGTAAAACAAACATTTATAATTTTTAATTCCAAGTTTTGTTAAACTAAATATTATTTTGTTTGAAATTAATAATTTTACTAAAAGAATTATTTAAAAATTTCCTATATAAAACTTTATCAAAAGTGTTCACATGTATTTTTCGAAACCCTAACAATTCAGTTGTGTTTGAAAACGTTGTAATATAAAAAAATTTGGATGTGATGTTGGAATTTACTTCTAATAATAATTTTTAGGATGTTCCCAAAACATCTAACATAATTATTATGTAAAGATTATCTACACATCTTCTGACTATCCGGCATAATTTACACCACAAAAGAACACATGATTTCGATTACCTCAATTTGACGAGGAAGCATTTCAAAAGAATTTTTGACAAAATAACTTTACTTATGATCTTACCAGATTCAATTAAAACAAAAATTGGTGTTGAGTGACCGTTTGTGGCACGGGAGATTTGACAAATGAATGTTAGGGAAAACTGGAACAAAATATACTTCCAACTGAATGAAATGCGTAAGCACCAAGCATTTTTAGTATTACTTCCAAATGTCGATGTATCATGAGGACGGACCTTAGTCTGAACATAAAAGCTCTGATTAGAAACGACCCAAAACGAAGACTCGACACTACCATGATTATTTCTTGAATTACTGATTTATATTTGAGGATAACAGGGGAATTGTTTATTATGCAAAGATGTTCTCGGAAATGAATCTATTGTTTCGAAAATAATACTATGTAATTTATGAACCGATAATCAGAAAGCAAATGTTCAGAACTCAGCAAACGCTAAGTACAGCAAAAGCAAGAACAGATGCTATTGAACGCTTTATCGTTGACAGGAAAAGCTCAGCTGGTTAGCTTTTTAAGAAAAAACTGGCCACCAAGGCCTTTGTATCGAAATTGAAGATGAGGGTTAATACAAGGCATGATATTGATTCAGAAAAGTTTATAACTAAAATGCCATCATAGAAACAGCAAAATGTCTTCCTTTTATATAAATACTGTTAACAATTTGGTCTGCAGATTGACAAATCTACAAAGATCAGTAAGATTTTCAAAAAATGCAAAGAATTTGCAACAGTTGCTGTTCTGGAAGTAACTTAATTAAAATGAAGAGTTTTTCTTCGTTTTTCGTTCAGAACAATTTTTAGGTATAATGTGCTCGCAGAAGTTGATCAACCTGTGATTAGCACTTGCGAAACCGTCTTATACATAAAGAAGCCCTTGTGACCAAGACCAAGTATTTATGCTCTTTAAGCTGATCCTCTGGCAATTATTTTGAATGAGGTAATTGTTGAGCATTTATAAGAATAGCAATAATAATTGCAACATTACCTAAAAAAGCTTTAACATTTCTAACAAAGACAAGATTAAAGATTTAAAATTCTTGCTTGACTTATAGATTGCACAGAAAGATCAGCTAATTGATATTGCGATTGACAGAACACTGCAGCTGAAGGTCAGGCCATACATCCGATTCGATCAAACCCAGCAAAAAAGTCAAACAACATTTTTTTTCGAAAAATCTGAAGAAATTACTTCATTGAGAAACTGTGAATATTTCAATGACAAATTCGAGTTTCTAATTGCTTCTATTGACGCTTGATCGAGGAATGAAGACACAAAGTGTTAAGCATATTTCAAAGGTTCGAACATCCAATAAATCTAACCGGTTATATCATCGTATATTTGATATTTATACTTCTTCATTCTGCCCCACCTAACTGTAATTAAACGCTTTATTCGCCTTTTATAATATATTTTATTAACTTTGTAAAGGCCAAGACATAGATTGCTCACATAGAAAAGTAACCATCACCTTCTACTAATGTACTAAGTTGAGTAAGGATGCGGGCGCAACTATCAGAAAAGACAATGAAATGTTTTGAAGGAATTGCACATGATGTTTGAACACTCCTTAGTTGGCATAATAAGCTAATGTATAGGCTAAAGTATATATTAAGTCATCTTGGTATGAATTTCTGCTTCTCTAAAAATATAGCAGAAAATACAACAAGCATCTCTTTTATTGAATAACGTATTATTTATGGTTTGAATGATAGTACATAGATCCGAAAACATGATGGGACCATACATCATGGGAAACGATTCAACTGCCTTCGATTACAATCGCCGTCGAAGTCTTTCCGACTTTCTCCTAAGAGAATTTAAGCAATTCGGGTATTTATACCAGCTTCCTAAACATGCAAATTTAATACGTCATTAAAGGAATTCATCGTCAAATGTGCAAAAAGAATAGTAGAATTTTGAAAAAGAAAAATATTTCAAACGACATTGGGTTCCATTAATTATTTGAGTGCTTGAATCCAGGTAAAATGGGAACCATATTATCACCTACTATAATGAAAAAAATTGAAGATTATGTTTCGATATACCCCGGGTCTACTTTAAAACAGATGAAAAATATCTTTAAGAAACAGAAGTGCAATCAGTCACCATTTCAATTTCAACTATAATAAAATGTTTAAATGAACTTAATATTACTTATAAAATAGCTCATCGGAACTAGACCGAATAAATAATCCAGAAAAAAATTTGCTTCTTAAAGAATATTCGATTTGATTTAATAATACTTTTCGAAACGACTATTCGAAGGTTGTTTTTATTGATGAAAGTTCTTTTAATCTAGGTCGAAGGAAGACAAGAGAGCCAACTTGATAATATCAACTGTTCTGGGAATGTCTAAGCTTTTCTGGGATGCTGCACTACAAAATTATTTCAATATCCACTGTTAATGCAACAATCTTCAATGAATTTTTAAAGGAGTTAGGCTGTTTTTCAGGAGATGAACTTCCTTTGGAGGGGAAATGTTCGATCCTTGATAATACAATGATACATAAATCGACAGACATTCAAGAAATTATGAGCCAATTTAATTTTTCTTTCAAATTTTTGTCCCCATACTCCTACATCCTCAACCCAATTGAGAATGTATTCTCAAAAATAAAAAATAGGATCCGAATTAGGTTGAGTATTGAGGAAATGGGAAGGCGTGAAGAAATGATATTAGCAGATGTTAGAAGTATTACTCTCTCTGATTTTTCTGGTTATTTTAGAAACCTTACCGTCTTGAGAAACCTTACCAACTGTGTTGCAGAACTTCCATATCAGCATCAATAAAATTACGGGCATCTTTTGTTTAGATCTTGATATTTTTAAATGTAAAAGATTTACAAGTAAATATTGGATGTCATTTAAATTCTCGTGTATTTAAGGTTAAATTCGTATTTGTATTTATTATTTTGTCTTCAAGAAGTATACATTTATCATTTTTTGGTCAAAAAACAAATTTCAATCTAATAACAACCAATGATTAAGTTTTAAAATAAAAAGATTAATAACTTCAATAATATGATTACTTACTTTGATAAAATGATAAGGAAGCACAAGCAATTACTTTGTAAGAAAGCAAAACGCAAGGCAGTTGCAGCAATATTTATTTCGAAAATAAAAACTACCTCTACGATCCACCGATTTAAACAAAGGATTATTTATTTTCCTCGAATTACACCTTCCATTGCCATCAAGGCACATTCGCACAAGCTACTCGTGCACTGGAGGGTCTCGTTGGCCTCCAGTCGCTATGATCCGAAGCATACGAAATCTTCAAACCGTTTGGGCCCCTCGGTCGTCCGATGTGGCCTCTGCTCATCGTCTCTGCTTTGCAAAGTCTGACTGGATTCCGGGTCGTCTTCCTGGTCATCCTTCGGCAATTTATCGTCGTCTTCGGAGCTATCACTGTAGACTGGTGTTTCGGAGCTCCGATGGCTCGCCCCTGGCATCGTGCATTTATTATCTGCCGGTTTTAAATCTTCTTTGAGAGCAAGCTTGATGGGACCGCCTTGTGGATTTAAAAAGGTAAAGAGGGCCTGAATGGTTGAACCAAAGCAAAATCACTACTTATTTTGATATTAGATCACAGCTGATTTAGTCCCCCAAGTACTTATTAACAGCTTCTTTTCCACTGAAAGTTCAGCGTCAGAGATATTTAATTAACTCGTGCTCACTTTAGCCGATAATTTACAGGTCGAAAAAAATTATTTCTATTTTATACAATCGAAATTTAAAATTTTTTTTTAAAAAAGTATAAACATTTCATTTTTCAGTCACAGAAATCAGGATATTCATAATATGAAAAAATTTGAACATATTTTGACCTTTAAGCCGGTTACAAAAACAAAACTTTGAGATCTAGAGACCAAATATAGAAGTACGAATTGAAAATATGATGCACAAAAAGAGTTGGAGACATGCATGAAAGACATAAGACACAGACTACTTCCATTGTAATTGCAATAAGATAACTGCAATAACAAGCAATCAAAGATAGAGCCATTAGCAGACTGTAGAGACATAGCAATAGTGGAAAAGCCATCCATCACTTCATTAATAGAAACTTCAGAAGAAAACACGGAGACATCAAATAACAAATTACGAAACACTTAAACAAATTCTCTTAGTAAAAAGGAAACAGGAAAGAGAATGAAATCAGTACAAAACCAAACATCAATTCAACACCTTTCTAAACAGGTCAGAGTTCCGCAAACAAATTTGGAAGCAGAAAAAATAATAATTTTGATTTGAAAGTCATAAGTAATTCAAAGTAAGAAGAGTCCTCAGTTTTATCAATAACCAAATAAAGCAACAGAGACTGGAAATGATCCGGGTATTACTGGCAACTGAATTCCATAATGAATGCTACCTAGTTTTATTACTAAAAAACCTAACACCAAGATTAAAGAAAGCTTCAATGTTTACCTACAAAAGATAAACTTTGGGATTTCGGGAAATTTCTTATTTGTTTATCCATGTTTCTTTAAAAAATATCACAAAAAGATTCATTTATTTGTATTCAACTTTTTTTGAAACCTATTAAAAATATTAATAAACTTAGTTCCTTATTAAATCATTATAATTTTTCTAAATCTTTTCAAAAATTAATAACGAAAACAGAGGATAAAATACTTCCGAAAGATAATTCTAAAGATTAGAAGGTGACTTCTTTTGATTTTTTTGAAAGAAAGAGATTTAAAACATATCCAATATTTCCATTAGTACCTTATTTTAGAGGGTTTAAAACTTTAAAAAATGTTATTAAAAACAATAAATAATTAATAATTTTTAAAAATCATAATAAGATCTTATAAAACTCGAAATAGGTTCAGTGATAAATAAGGTGGCTCTTTTAACATTGTATTCTGATATTGTTTATTACCATAAATGTAATTAATGCGATGTCACAAACATTTGAGAAATTGTCCAGGGGACAATGTCCACTGTCATTTCCACTGTCAAAATAATTTACGAACATGATCGAGAGAGGGCAAGAGTCACATTACTCAAGAAAGAAAAAAATGTAACTGTAAATGTAAAATTCATAATTTTCAGATTCAGTGTAAGCATTTCGATAGTTATTGAGAGTGTCATGTGAAACATTATTTAATGGTTCATGTTACGTTACTTATTTCCTTTGCCTTTATGAATGATTAACCCTTTGGACCCTAAAGGTCAATAAACCGGCCAGATTTGGCGAGACATATACCCTAATGGCCGATTTACCGGCCTCCATATCTATCGTTATAACCAAGAACTTGCTAGAACATGAACTCAGTTCGATGGTGTCGCTAGGTCAGAGTTTATGTCTGCTGATGTGCTAATAATTTTCAGGGATATGGTACTAATACAATGAAAGTCATAGGGTTCAAAGGGTTAAATATACTATATAAAAATGTATATCATAATATTGATTTCGATATTAGCGATATCAATATTACAGAACTAATTTTAAAATTTAATTCTTCAGTGATTACGTTTCCTGGTAAGGATGTTAGTTTTCATATCCGCTTTTCGCGAATTCGATGTCTATAAAATTGAGTTGAATTCATTTCATTCGATTCAGACAAAACCACGAAAAATAGATACACTCATTCATTTTCTTTCACTAAACAAGAGTGTTGCATTTTTACAAATTCACCAATTATTCAACTTCTATTCCACTATCTATCAATCTGTTTCCACCAGTGTTGTCATGGAGTCACTATTTTCTCGACTCGAGTCACCCTAACTTTTTACAAAAAAATATAAAAGAAAAGGTTAGTTAAATATTTTTCATGATTAATTTAAATCGTTCGGCTAAATAAATATGGTGGTTTTGGTGGTGCCGATATTTTGCGAGTTGAGTAAAGAGTCAAGTCAAGTCACTATTTTCACGAGTAGAGACACTAAATATTTTACGAGTCACTAGTCGACTCGAGTCATCTGACATATTTTACGAATCGAGTCTCTAAAACATTTTACGAGTAAAGGGTCAAGTAAATCTTTATATTTTACATTTCACAAGTAAAGGCACTAAATATATTAACTCTACCCCAAACCCTAAAATATAATAATTAATTTATAAATATTTATTAATTAATTTTTTCCGATTGGAAAGACGTGTTTTTACTAAGTAAATATTAATGACTTTGTTTACTTGTAATAAATTTTGGATCTTAAAAAATAAATAACAAACTTTTTTAAACTATTTTTTAATTTAAAATTCTAAAATATATAATTAGATGAAAAAAACATAGTTTTATTAAGTTCAATTATAACATTTATTCACTCAATTGACAAAAATAATTATTGTTAATAATAGTATAAATCTGATTCTAATATTTAGAATAGCTTTCTTATACAGTATTGTTATATTAACGATCTGGGAAGAATGAGACAGCTAAAAGATACAAAAATGACTAGATTATTTAAACTAATAATAAAATTTAAATAATTTAATTTGGCTTCTTTTGATATTCCACATACATTTTTCAGCTTGCTAACCCGGCTTGGACTGGGCCGCCGGGACACCGGGAAATTCACGGTGGGCCGGCGAATGCCAACTGCCAAAATAAAGTTATTATATTTTTAATTTTAACTGAAATTACCGTTGATTATATGATAGCTTGAAATAATAGTTTGTATTGAAAATAACCAAACTGAAACAGCAAAATCGTTACTTTACGTTACGAGGTTTTAACCCGACAGCGTCGCAGCGACAATATTTTACTTTTATAATTTATTCGTTCCGATTAATTCTGCAGACATATTTGTTTTCCTTCTGCTTAAATATTTTGTAATACTTATGTTATCATTCAATAATCAATAATATTGATTATATTGATTCAATATAAACATTTTTACCATACTTTTTACAAAAAAATATAAAAGAAAAGGTTAGTTAAATATTTTTCATGATTAATTTAAATCGTTCGGCTAAACAAATATGGTGGTTTTGGTGGTACCGATAATGGATTATCATTTATAATTATAAGTTATTAGTTCAGCAGTGTAACAACATTTAGCCTACACATAATTTTTGTGTTTAAACAATTTTTTCAAATAATTATATTATATTTCCAGCATACATACTCTAACCCACAGAAAAATGAATAAACGAAAAGGAGGAGCCGAGAAAGAACGAATCAGAAAGAAATCACTTTTAGAGAACGATGCCCAGAAATGTAAAAAGTTAACAAACATGTTTGCAACATCTTCTAGTACTGACTATATTGCCAATATGAGTACGGTACAAGCGAAAGAGGAGTGGCAAAATGTTCTGAAATGGCGAGTGGGTACAAGAAACAGGGCCTTCCTCTGCAACTTAGACAACATTGTTTTTGTATGTAACACAAAATCTGTAACACTGTAAATAAATTTTATCATATAAAGTTGCAGTATTTATTTAGTCTTACAACCAGGGTAGCTATAGAAGACAAATTAGAGGTTCTGGACAGAAAATAATATTTGATTCGTAATCAGTAAGTGAGATTTAGTGGGGAAAAAAGGATTTTCATAAAAGAAACAGACAAAAAGTTTAAATTTGTTGATTAGTGTAATTAGATATAAATATTTTACTATAAATACAGGAGGTGAATCACAAAGTAAAGTATGTAAAAAACCACTACAAATCCTAATAATAGTAATAAACATATTTGTTTATAGCACAGAATAAAAGAAAAGAAGCATTATTGATTGTAATTTTTTAGTGAAAAGATAGCTTCTAGTACAATGAGAAGCCTTTTTAGCGTTCATATATGCGAGCATTTTTGGAAACTCTTCAAAATTTTTGAAATAAAATCCAACTAAACATTTTAAATTTATCATAAACTAAAGATAAAAATGTTACTGTGATATATTACAAAATTAAGTTAAAATTAATTAAATAAATTATTACACAATCAATAAATTTAGAATATTTCTAAATTTGTATTATATAAATATTACCGGGTCGAGAACAGAGTTAACCTTTGACTCTCCTCTTATTCGGTATATAACCGATATATGTGTGTTTGTATTTTAGTTTATTAAATATATTTTAGTGCAGAACCTTTGTCTTCTTACTGTTACATTTAAAAAGAATGAATTAATATAAAATTATAAAACTAAAAAATAGAAGTTATTGTAAAATAATTAAAGACAATAAATGTAATCTGAAGTTTACAATTTAAATTATTATATTAATAATATTTAAAAAGAATTGTTTTACATAAAATTTGTAAATTAAATAGACTTGAGACGAAGTTATAGATAAGATTTTAAGAATATTTAAACAGAGTTTAACAAATTTTTACCAATTAAATACGATATTTAAAATTCAAATAAATTTCATATAAAATATTAATTTATATAAAATTAAAGATATAAAAAATATTCAAAATGAGTTTTTAATAAAATATTACAGTTTAAAAAATACAAAATACAATACTTCAAATATAATAAAATTAACATTTAATTAAACTCTAATTACAGTTTAATATTTAAAATTTATTTTTGATATTATTGGTTTGTGCCAGAAAAATAAAAAAATGTTCCTCATAAATTTACTTAAACAAAACTTGTTTTAATATTATGTTATATTGTTGTTAGTAAATAAAAGTTTTAAAAAGGTCTTCCTTTGAGTTTTTATCGGAAAACAACCACGAACTCAACATTATATAAATAAATCTCAATAAAAAAATCAGAATTATTTTAAGTATTTTTTAATATATATGTTTATTTCGTAATTTTAATCAAAAGCATCTGTTTCAAGATTTCTTGAGAGAATTTTTCCCTCGATTTGTATCTCTTCAGTTTCTTGCCTCAAGAGAAAATTTTTGTATTTCCTCAGAAATTTTCTGATTTACTTATTTTGTCATTTTATTTAAATCATTTTAATTTCTTTGGGTTTTAGAATTTCCATGACATTTATGACATAATATTATTGCAAAATAACTGAAACAGAAAAATATGAAATTTATCATTTATTAATTTTTGGTCATAAGGATTAAAAATATTTTGAATAATTTCATTATGTTTAAAAAGATATTTTTGATTTAAAAAGAAAATTAATTATTAATTTGATAATTTTTTTAAACAATATCGTCTTCTGAATCACCTAGAGAAGATTTCAAGTAGAGGGTACCACCACCATGTTTTCGTAATGATCAAGAACATCTTCATTCTCATACATTAAGCATCATTTATGATTTACGAAAGGTTTATCAGCAAACCATGTGAACCTTCATCAAAGAAAAGTTCTGATGAAAATCTTCATTTTTAATTGCTATTATTTTAGATTAATATTTATTTTATTGCTCGTCCTGATTTGACGTCGATTTCTGTCCATCTTTAAATACGAAGTTTAAATAATACGGTAAAGAAATTAAAGAATTTGTTAATTTAAACCTTTACAATGTAGTTTTTGGAAATGTCTATTTAATTTACCAGACTGAAGATAAGTCAAGTCCTGTAGTTTAAGGGACATACATTCGAAAAATAATTTTGTGAAAGCTTTTTTAGAAAATTGATTAAACATGTTTTGAAGTTTCATCAGCAATTAAAATTTCAGAAATATTTGAATATTTATTTAAATGTTTGTTTTTAATTAAGGTTTTTAAGATTTGAATTTATTTTTCTTATTGTGAATGTTAATTAATGGATTTTAGTGTCTTATTAATAATTATTCTTAGAAATGCCGCTCATAATGAGAATCAATGCTCTTCTGTAAAACAGAAAACTCCTCCTTTGAAACATTCTATTTTTACAAAGTAACCAAAGATCAAAAACCTTACTCGATCGAATTGATTAAGTATTATCACTAATCCGAGTTTCGAGATGACAATTTGTCTATCCAAAATGGGCCTCCAATCTCTTTTAATTTTATTTAGCCTATATGCTCTTTAGATGTTCCACTGAAACCAAAGAACCTATAATCCGTGAAAGGCCTCCTACAGGGTGAAAGTGTTTTTGTCTCCGAGACATCTTCGGCGTCTCTGTAATAAATGAGCAGCCGTAGAATGAAGTTCCATAATTCTGCATACTTTGAGCTGTGTTAGCTGACCTAACACTGCCGCTAAATGTACGTCTAAACTTTCTCCTCGTAGGCAGATCTGCGATCCCAAAAACTATATGTATCTTCGGAACCTATCGTTTCCCGTTGATTGTCTTCTTGTGGAATATCTTCTAAATTATTAACGTATATATTACTGGTGTTACTGGCTTAACTGAAATGCACTTGTATAACTGTTGCTTTGGTGATTTCTACAATTTCATTTGACTTGCGATAATTAAGATTAAGGTGTCTTGTAAATCATCCTTTCGTTTTGTATAACTTTTTTCAATGAAGACAATATAATCGATGACGTACTTCGTGTTTTCGAGACATATCGTTAAAGGCGGAAATAGACATCGTATTATGATCTCTTATGATATACCTATTGAGCTACTTTGGCTCAGAAAACTCCTTAAAACAGTAAGATTTGGGACATTGTACAAGTTTGGCCCTCTCATGGATCAGCTTCGATAAATCTGTTCGAACCTGATTGATTCTTCCAAGTCTGATCAAGGTTTTTATATACGTTTCTGTGAATATGGTTGGATCTTTGTGGATGGAATCTCCAAATTGTCCCTCTCTGTCCACACAGTGACACTCCTGGCGAGATTGTTTCTTTCTTCCACTGATCTTATTTCCCATTATCACTCCTGCTTTCAATATTCTTTGACATAGTCAAAATTGTCTACAGTTTCAAAATAATTATTCCTTGCGACTAGCTTCTAGATCGCCTAAAAACAAGCCTCTAGATTGCTACACCATTCCAGCGATAACATTCTGCTCCAGGCTAAAATCTTGCAGCTGCGCATCCTCGATCTTTTCAATGTCCGCCTCATCCTCAAACACGACTCCTCCAGTCACCGGGAGCTTCCACTGAGCACATCCGCAACCACAGTTTTAACTAGCTGAGCACGAGTACCGTCAAGGCCCCTTTGTCTACGTCCTCAAGCACCAGCACGGACCGCCCTCGAGATCCTTCCCTTCGAGAAAAGAGTACTCGTGTTCCAGAACTTGAACTTCGCATTTTCATTCATCTGATCACCTCGAGCCCGTCGAGATCAAAACACAAATCGATCGGTCATGCTCACCGTAATTGTAGTCACTTCCGCGATCTCCTCGGACTTCACCACCGGCTTCGACATCGCTTTCTTGGCGCCGCTCACTGTCCATATTGATTGTTGTCGCGATAGCTTGTTGCAACAACATAATTAACAACACCAAGAATAGTTTATTTTTAAATCTTAAAACAATACCGGTGTTAGGAACATTGATGAGTTCATAAAATTTGTGAATTTAAAATCTAATCAATTTAATAATGAAATAATTACATTTTGAAAAGTAGATCTATAGATTATGTTAAAATAAGATTTTCATAAAATAGCGTAAAAAATTAATTTGTATAACAATACATTTTAAGGTAGATGTTTAAGGTTTAACACAAAATCCATAAACAGATTTATTAATAAAGTGAATTTTTATTTCTATATAAAACGCATTTAATATTTGAAATGATAACACTCTAAAATTATTTTGTAACTTTTATTTAAAAATAAAATAAATCAAATATCATATGAATTCATAAATTTTAAAATTAAAATATAATTATTTTGAGACTAAATGAAACTATAACTTTCATTAAAAACTGTTAAATTGAAATAAATGAAAATGAAATTTTTACTGTTTAAATTGACAATGTATTTTTTTAAATGAAAATGTACGTTACAATCTTAAATAAAAAGGTAATTGTGTTAAAATGAAAATGGAAAATAAAATGGAAATTTAATAAAAGATGAAATAAAATTTTTGTGACAAAATTTTAATAAATGACCTTCATAATTTTAAAGACGATTATAAATTAAAATTCGTAATTAATAAAATAACAATATCGGAATTTATATTTATTTTCATTTTTAATGGTTTGTGTGAAGAAAAGAAAGTGCTTAAGTTCCTCAAAATTATTTGTTTGAAAAATCGTTAATGTGAGAGAAATAAAATTTTGTGTTATGAACTTGAATTCCGAATTCGAACCTAATAACCGACTTCAGTGAATTAAAACAAATACAAATAAATCCGTAGTAAGGTCAATAAAACAGTTTTTGAAATTCTGCTATTGTAATTAATAGTGATAGATGCGTATATCGCCTCAAATATTCGTCATTTCTTGCTCATAAAATAACAGAAAATGGAATTTCGCCAGATCCAAAGGTAGTAAGAAGAATTTTTAATGTGGTACCACCCAAAAATAAAAGAGTTCATTTCATTTATGACTTTAATAAATTTTTACGCTAGATATTTAAAAAACTCATCTGAAATAATTTAATCAATATTATTAAGTGAGACAGATAAAGATGCCGGAATGATGGGAATACGTGCAAAAATTTAAAAGTAATAAATGGGAAATTTTTTCTCCTAATGAACGACCTTTCAAGTTAGTTTTTCATACATTAGCGGTTGAAAAGGGAGTTAAAAGGAATAGTTATAATAATCCAGACTATCTTGCACAAAAAGATTTTGGCGGCCGTTCATGATGACATTCATTCATGTCTAACAACAATTAGATATCGTTTAAATTTTAGGGATGATGATATGGAAAAATATAATAAATCATGTTAAACTTGTCAATCTTTAAAAGTGAAAGTTTACTATAATACTCATATATGGGCAAGTGAGAATAAAGCATGATCACCAGTACATATGAGCCATGGTTACGAACAAGGTCAGGAACTTATAATTATTTTAGTAAATTCGTATGATGGATGTCCAGAGGAGGTAAGAGTAACAGATAGAAGGGATTTAACTGTTCAAAATGTATTTCAAACAGTTTGTGCTAAGAATGGTCTTTTTAAAACTTTAGTTTCAGACAATGCGACAAAATTCCATGATGTAGGTCTACAAAATTGGTTACAACGTATTGGCTGCCAAATGATCAAAACTCCAACTTATCATTCACAGTCAAATTTTATTGCTGAACGTATGTTAAGAAATTTAAAAAATATATTGAGTGGGTTAATACATTCATGAAGTACATTCTCAAGTTAGTTTTCTAAATTAAGGTTTAGTTATTGTACGATTCAGTTTATCATTTTTAATGGGACACCGAATACTTAGTCCTTTAACAATGTCATTCAAGGAGGTACGCCTTCGTGGTGTACTGTAAAGAAAGGAATAAAATCTGAAAAGGCCTATTATGTGGTTCAAGCTGGCAGTGACACAGCGATAAAAACTTCTCCATAACCAGAGGAAGGTCGCCATCAACTTTTTTCCAAACAAATAATGTCTTACTGGAGAAAACTCTGAGCTTTCCATTCGATCAATCAGTTTATAGTAGTAAAAAATTGTTGAAAACCTAACTTTTAATTTTGGAGACATTCATTCATTCTATTTTTAAGAAAATATTTTACAAAATAGAAAAATATTTTAAATATCATATAAAATATATTATTTTAGTCTGATTTTCCAATAACTTGCGAATAATATTGGCAACAATTTAAAATATTTATTTAATGTATTATTAATCTACTTTAAAATTGTAATATATTTTATTTCTTTAAAAATATTTTAAAATTAAGAAAATTATTTGGAAAGCTAAATCCAACCAAATTTACTAAAAACATAAAAAAACATAAAACTAAAGTGTATCTTATTCAGAGCGACGAGTTCTATATATGTACCGAATTTCATCGAAATCGGGATGTGTGGGTTCGGGAGGTTCCCTAGTCAGGGATTTCACAGTGAAAATAGACTCAACATGCTAATGCTTTTTGGGTATATATTTTCTCACGATTTCCGTTTTCTTCTAATTCAATCTTTTATTACTTAATATTGGATCTATTATTTATATATTTAAGATTAACATATTTGATGAATCCATTATCACCTTCATTATTATTTTTATTATTACTATTTAATTTATTCAAAGTTAAAATAAATTGCAAATGGAACCTTATTTTTATAATGAGAATTTTTGAATTTATAATATTCTTCTTTAGGAAAAGAAGCTTTAATTGGGCCATTATTTTGGCACTTTTCAATATGTTTTTATATGTATCTTCTAATCGAATTTCACATAAACAATTTAAACATAAGAAATTATCACAAGTGAGATATCTTATAATGTTTTTACAGTAAACGAAATGGGATTTTATTTCTTTATTAATTTCTCTTGAATAAACGGTTACATTGAATCCTTTTGTATCAAAATGAGAAATTATTATTGGAAGTAAATTTCCATTATTATCTGTTTCAAAAGCATTTACTTTATTCTCCGGGGATACTTTCTTATTAAAAATTTTTGTCTTATAATTGACAAGGAAAATGCATATCTTTAAAAATATTATCAAAGTAATCTTTTCTAAAAAGATATTCCCTTTGATAATGTGAAACTCTGGATTTGTTATTCATTCCAGGTAATAAGTATCTCATAGTGTACGCAACAAAACATCAGAAAAAACATCTGTCATCTTTATTTTGAATATTAATAATAATATGGGATTTTCTAATTTTTTCTGGTGGATCCAGAAATATTTCACTAATCGAATTCTTATAAGGGGATAACTTTATATCAACACTCCGGATTTTATGAATACTAAATCCAGATCTGCATAATTCATGTTTTCTTAATTTATTATTTGATATTGGGGGTAATTGGAGGATAAATTGATTTAAATATTCTTCTGTTATAATTCTCTCACTATTACTCACAATTACATCATTTAATATTTCTTCTATTTTTATATAATCCGCCTTTATTAATATATGAAAAATAAAAGGGAATTTTAATTTATTTTCAAAATTATTATAGATAGACATTATTTGATTAATGTCCTCTAAATCAATTTCGGTTTTTTCAACCTCTAATTCACATTCTATATTGAATTTTTTTTCTTTTTTATTTTATATTAATTCAATATTACCGATTTTTGTTTCTTGATTATTTTCTTTCTTTACATGAGCTTTGCTCTTTTTATGAGAAATTATTGCTGATATATTTTGAAATAATTTCTCACATATATTACAGTAAAGAGGATTATTATTATTATTGTCATTATTCTCTTCATTATTGCATAGTTTGGCATTGTACACACATTTCACAGGAATTTCTCGACATTGCATCGGCGTTAGAGTGTTTTTCACTTTGGAAATGCAGGTCTTACGGTGATTTTATTCAATTACCGAAAATCTACACACACTCGAATGTCCTGTTTCTCCTTTTTCCAAACACAAACTAGAGGGAAATTCCACGGTGAACTGCATTTCTCTATAATATCGTTTTCTT